>JALPCB010000159.1:0-45438 GCA_026538395.1 Cryptococcus sp. GC_Crypt_3
ACCAAGTATCCTCCGGGCGGTCTTGTGTTCGCAATCATATCCTATTCATTGAGCAGTACACATCATCCTCCCGACTCTCGACATCCAACAATCAACGATCAAGGGAGAGTAGCTAGCTACTTCCGCTCATACTGGTCTGTGCGACTATAGTCTGTGACTCGCACTCGAGTCTTGAACACTCCCCTCTTCTACAGCATCAATCCTAAACACATCGTACACTCGAACCATCATGCGGCCCAAGGTCCTAGAAATATCGTATGTTGTCCTCAGTCTCCCTTGTCTCAACATAGACATATGACTGACGAGAGCTGTCACTCGGTGCAGATGGCACGAGACGCAAGCTGTCTACTCGTGCGACTTCCAGCCCCTCCCCCCAGCTCAACTCAAGCGGTTACTCGCTGCTACCACTACAGGAGATGAGGAGGACAAGTCTGCGTCCAGTAGTAGCGCTGGTGCATCAGCGGGCACAGCAGGGGCAGCGGGCAGTGGCCCAGTCATTGCTGGAGGCAGGCAGTATCGCTTAGCGACAGCAGGGGGAGACTCTAAAGTTAGAGTGAGCACCGTTTCTTCATCCTCGATCTCTGCTTGGCCGCATGTCTACGTCTTCCATTTCCTAGAACTGGGACATGATGCTGATATCATGACCTCTACTCAGCTCTGGATGATACACCCAAACATCCCACCGGCCTCCGCGTCCGCCCACGCCGCATTGACAGGACAAGAAGTCGCCCCTCATCCACCACGAGCAGAGTATCTCACCACACTATCGAAACATACCGCTGCCGTCAACGTGGTACGCTTCAGTCCTAATGGACAACTGCTAGCTTCCGCGGGAGACGGTGAGTTGCTCTCATCAAATACCATGTGGTCATTTTCCCATCAGATCAGAAAGGACTGACTCGTGCGGTGATATAGATGGTAACGTCATCCTATGGGTGCCGTCGGATCGACCGGTCGTGACCTTTGGCGAGAACCCGGATGAGTTGCCTGACAAGGAACACTGGCGATTGCAGAAGATGTTACAGTGGGTGATACCGCTCTCTTTCCAATTTGTGTTTGTTGGCTTTAACAGCTCATACCCTTGGCAACGTCCTGCAGAGTCACGACGAAACACGTATATGACTTGTCCTGGTCGCCGGATGGAGAGTTCTTTATCGTCGGATCTACCGACAACACCGCAACTGTATGGAAGGCTTCAACAGGTGAGGCAGCTGTCGCATTGCCGTCCATAGCTCCAGCTGACTCGCATCATCAGGCGAATGCGTTTTCGCACTTCGGGAGCACACGCACAATGTGCAAGGGGTCTCATGGGATCCGCTGAACGAGTATATCGCCACGCAGAGCAGTGATCGGTGGGTATAGCCTCGCTTATAAGGCAGGACGAAGCTGATGCAAAACAACAGCTCCGTCCACGTCAACACATTCGCTTTCCGAAATGGAGTGCCCGACGTACACCCTGTGTCTCGAGCGAACCGCATGGAAATCCGACATTCTCGCACGCCATCTTTCCCCTCTAGTGTGCGACCATCCATGGTCAGGCGAGGGTCGACAGCATCTGAGACAGGCAGCGTTGTCACTACCACATCTGAACTCCCCGAAACGATGCCACCCGCGAGTACTACCATTGGAGCGCCAGCTACTCCCTCGGCCTCTGTCCCATCCACTCCCCAGCCTGCACCGGCGACTATGAACCCGCCAGCATCGTCCAACAGACCTGGTTCTCGCCGATCGTCGTTCTCTGGATCTCAAGCAGCCGGTTCGCCTTCTCTCAGTGCAGCCACATTCGGTCGAGCAGGTCGATCTCCGTCGCCCATCCCGCCTCTGCCGGCTATACGAGCGCCTCCCATTTCGGCCTCGGCGATTATGCAGAGGCTGTACGGCGAAGAAGGCGTCACGCGATTTTTCCGCCGACTTACCTTTTCCCCGGATGGAAGCTTGCTTTTGACGCCAGCAGGTCAGATCGAAGATCAGATATTCCAAGGACCGCCAATGCTGGGCAGCCGCAGCTTGTCGCAAGACGGCAGCGACTACAATCCGACCGGTGCAGGCTCGTCAAATTCTGTTCCTCGTCCGAAAAACGTAGACGCTGGCAAACCGACAGTGTACATCTACTCTCGAGCGAACCTCGCTCGCGCACCCATCGCGCACTTACCAGGGCACAAGACTGCAAGCGTAGCTATCCGCTTCTCACCTGTATTCTACGATCTGCGGACCAACCCGAGTACCCAGATCGAGCCGAAACAAATAACGCTGGACCGCAAAGATCCTGCGCCGGTACATGTATCGCTGTCTATGCCTCCCCCACCTCCGCCTAGTAAGGAGGAGAAGGACAAGAAGGACGATAAACACCTCGGCAGCATATTCGCACTCCCATACAGGCTGCTATATGCTGTGGCATGTCAGGATTCGGTTTTACTGTACGATACCCAGCAGGCGGGACCGATCGCCATTTTCAGGGGTCTGCACTATGCTGGATTTACCGACATTGCTTGGTGAGTGAGATCGGCTCCAGCTGCGCACCCCCTCTGCAGTCACTGACCCCTTGAGTGCAGGTCTCCCGACGGACAAACCCTCATGCTATCGAGCGGTGACGGTTACTGCTCAATAGTCGTGTTCGATCTGGCCGAAATAGGTACCGTCCACGCTACCCAACAGCATCAGAAGCAACTCGCCGCGATCGCGCAATCGCATTCGGGATCGCATTCACACTCGCATTCCCACTCCCACTCAGCCTCCTTCGGACAATATACTCACTCCGCCTCGGCTACACCCATACCGCACTCTCCCGCCGTGTCCGTCATCTCGGCTTCGGCCATGAGGCAGAGTCCTGCGCCCACGACTACAAGGAGCGAGCGGGAAGGATCCGCAGCATCATCAATAGCAGGGACCAACACGACTCATGTCCCCTTATTTGCCACGGCGTCTGCGTCGAGCGCAAGCGCAAGCGGAAGTACAAGTGCGATGGGTCATCCGTACGCACCGAGTAGTGTGGCAAGTTCCGCAGATGCGATCTTGCCTACACCGAATGACGAAGTGGAGGGATTCTCATTCTCGGTCCCCAGCGCTCCAAGAGGCTCAGATACGGAATCCCTTGCTTCGACGTCCAACTTTGGTCTGGGATTGGGAGTGGAAGACGCTGGGACAGCCTTGGCGGCGGGCAAGAGGGCCGCGGGCGATCAAGCGTCGCTCACAGATCCGGATAACGCCGAGCAGACGTCGGGAGAACAGCCGAAGAAGAAGAGGAGGATAGCGTTGACGCATTATCAAGATGAACAGTGAACTGGAGAATGATGGGATTATCGCAAAGAGCGCTGCGAGAGATTATGTAGTAGGAGTGATTAGTAGAGGAGCGAGTATGGCATGAGGTTCTTGTAAGGATACCGGGAGAGAAAAGCGCGAGAGGCGGGTCGTAGTTGATACGACCATGAGATGGATTATAAGATGAGGAGAGACGCGTCATCTGGTATCTAAGAGCTCTGATTCCCTACGATCCTGTGGATTGAGTGTCACGAGCGATGAGAAGATGCATGTATGATACACACAAGGAGGCAGTGTGCGCCGTACATAGACTAAAAGATGTGATACAAAAAATCATGAGGTATCGTGAACGTGACGGGCATGAAGGTATTGACAACGAAGACACGGGGAGATAGTATGACAAGTAAGCGAATGTTTAAAAAGGGAAGGATATGGTTCGGTGCCTGTTACTCATGTGCAGTGGCACCGAGTGTGGTCGCCACAGGGCAATGCTACACGTCAAATGTCGAAAAGGCAATCGTCTTCTGGAGGGACGTCGTTCAGCCGCAATGACTCGGAAGGCTGCATCGCAATATCGTTGTCGAGGTTGAAGTCTAGCTTGAATCCGAGATCGGAAGGTTTCTGTGAATCAGGGGCAAAGAGGTCTTCATCCTCATTCTGCACCAACGAGGTCATCGACGCAGGCTCATATGGCCGTTCTGAAAAGCGAACAATCAGCTTGCTGAATAGACATCTCCGGTTTCGGTCATGGCACACTCACCTGCGAGCGGGGGAGGCATGTATTCCACCTCGTATTCGTCGTCTGGCTGGATCTGTGCGCTCAACTTGGACTTGGTCACGGGCCCAGGGGTGTATACGTTCAAAGCTCTCCTGACGGGTCTGGAGACCTTGCTGCTCGTGGCGGGAGTATGCGCGATACGGCTTTTGGAAGTTAGAGGTGTCCCGCCGCCTGCTCCTGAGAGGTGAGAAGATAGCTTCGGTTTCGAGATCGTTTTGATCGGCCCGCTTGATATGTCTCTGGTGCTTTTGGGCTGTTGCGACGGTCTAGAACCGAGCACAGGACGAAGCGGCGTGCCTGCCTTTGAAGCGAGGGGTGCTCGGCGAGCCGCCAGTGTTGGTTGTTTCCCATTCGCGCTTTGACCTAGAGATCAAAGCATGTGTCAGTGTCCCCATACGGCACATAGTGCGCCGAACTAACCGTTCTTGTTGCTCTCGCCCGCTTTCTCGTTCACTCCACTGCCAAGAGCAGGCTTCTTGAGCGAGTTTGTAATAGAGCTCGAGGACCCGAGGGTTTTACCTCTAGGTCCAGCGCCAGCCCCAAGTGCATTTTTGGCCGAAAGGTTATTCTCGTTGACCCCTTTCGTGGTGGATGAGAGGGTATGTGAGCGCACGCCTCCTCGCCTAGGCGCAAGAAGGACATTCTCATCTTGTCCTTGTCCTTGTCGTCTGGATGTCATCGTGTTGTGCTAATAAAGCACTCTCACTCTGATAGAGTGATATGTTGTGTGACGAACGGATGGGTTGATGAGATGCGACAAGCAACATGATCAAAGTCACACGCGCTATAAAGCACTTAATGATTTGTTATGCTATCAATTTATCGCATTTTATCCCTATGGGTACGCGAATCACCTGCAACTCACCCGGTAACACCAGCAAGCAACCAGTCTCAAGCTACTGTATACAAGCAAATCTACTCGCTGTACGTCTCTGTTTCGCAGCCTATAACACATACAGATACCCACAAGACATTTTGCAGTCGAGAGGAACGCCTACGCCCAAGCAACTCCGACATGTCCGACAACGAAGCGTCCTCTCCCGTCGACGCGAAATCTGACCTTGACGATAACGTCGAGGTCCGCGAGGATAGAGTTGTAGGCAAGAAGCGGGTGAGTTGAGCGGTGTACCTCGAAAGCGTCACACCCAGCTGATGTGGATCATATAGCCCCGAATAGTTGATCCTGATGGTATGTGCAATGCCAGAGCCTTGCGAGGTGCAGCCAGCTAACGTGAAGTCAATTCCTGTTGTTGTAGAGGAGGAAGATGTGAGTTATCGCTTGTCCAACTTTTGGGAACGAATGGCTGAATGATCGCACAGGACAAAGAGGAGGTCGCTGCTCCAGCAGGTAATGGCGCTCCTGCGGAAAACGAAGATGACGAAGATGATGAAGATGAGGACGAGGACGAAGATGACGAAGAAGACGAGGATGAAGACGAAGAACGTGGTGAGTGTATTGCCCATCTTCATAGAAAGTTTACTAAAGCCGTCATGACCATCAGGCAAATCACGAGGAAGAGTGCGTCAAATGACGATTGGGAGCCTGCAGGGCATCCAAGCTGACAACATTTGTAGCGTCGAAAAAAGCAAAAGAGGTTCAGATTCTTGGACGTCGAAGCCGAGGTCGACGATGAGGACGAGGAAGAGGACGAGGACAACGACTATGGGGATGGTGCGTCCGGTTCTCTGGACGGAAAGGCGTACAGATCACATCAGCTCACCATCATATGTAGTCGCCGACTTCATTGCGGAAGCTCCGGACGAAGCAGCTGCGCAAGATGACTATCAACATCGTCGGCTAGACCGGTCTTTCGGCAGAAACGAAGAGGAAGATGTGCAAGACATAGTGCAAAGACTGAAAGAGAGGCATGCTCGGACAGCGGCAGCGAGATATAACGCCGATAGCGACGCAGTGCCTCAACGGCTGCTCATGCCTGGCGTCAACGACCCAAGTCTGTGGAAGGTGGAGGTTAAGGTGAGCTCAGCATGGAAAACACCAAAATCATTGCTGACCTGTCACAGATTGGCCGAGAACAAGCTATCTGCGCGTCCATCTTCCGAAAAGTCTTCTCACAACAATACTCTGCCAACCCCATCGAGGTCATATCCGTCTTCTGCCGAGACTCATTGCAAGGGATGATCTTCCTCGAAGCGCGACAATCGGCTGCTGTCAGTGCCGCAATCAACGGTATCGTGGGTATATTCATGTCGAAAGGAGTACAGCTTGTCCCTATCGAGGAGATGGCGCCAATGCTCAAGATCAGGAAAAAGGATGTCAACCTGAGTGTGGGCATGTGGGTGCGGATGAAGAGAGGGAAATACGCCGGCGATCTTGCGCAAGTCATCGATGTCGACCAGATCACCAGCAGCGTTGCGGGAGTCAAATTCATCCCGCGTATCGACTTGACACCCAGAGATAAGCGAAAAGAGCGCGCCGCGAATGGCAAAGGCGGCCCGTCGAATGTACGACCACCTGCACGACTTTTCGCATATGACGACGTGAGGAAGATCTACGGTCGGCAGAGCGTCCGTGCCGTTGGCGCAACCTCTTATGCGTTCGAGAATGACGAGTATGTCGACGGCTTCTGTATCAAGGATGTCAAAATCAACTTGATCGAGACGGAAAGCGTCAACCCGACTCTCGAGGAAGTCTCTCGCTTTTCAGGAGACGATTCATCCACGGCCAAATTCGACCTTTCGGCAATTGCGGATGCCAACCGCACCCTTACCGCCTCTGTGCTATTCCCAGGAGACAAGGTCGAGGTGTATGAGGGAGAGCAGACGGGTCTGTACGGTACGGTAGAGACCGTCACTCCGGAGATCATCTCCATCAAGGCCATTGGCGGTGATGTCCATGGACAGGTCATTGAGGTTCCAGCCCGGAGTGTGAGAAAACGCTTCGATGTTGGAGAGCACGTCAAGGTCTTGAGTGGCAAGAACACGAATGCTTCGGGCATGGTTGTGGAGGTCAAGGGGGATGTCGTCACCCTCATGTCAGATCAGGGAGAACAAGAGGTTCGTGAAACTTGTCCGAGTTGCGCTGACTTTCCAGATCAAAGTGTTTTCGAAAGATATCCGTAAAGCGGCCGACACGTCCGGTACATCCGCGCAGAACGGTCTGCATGATCTGCATGACATGGTCATGCTGGAGTGAGTTTCGATGAGAGCCTCGTAGGAGAGACTTCTACTGATATCATACAGCTCGACCACCGCCGCTGTTATCGTCAAGGTCGAAGGCGGCTTGCTTCGCATACTCGACCAAAACGGCGCAGCACGTAGTGTTTCTCCCGAGCAGGTCACACCGCGACGGGACAACAAGCGATTTGCAGTCGCGACTGATTCCCAGGGTAACGATATGAAGGTTGGGGATAGCATGAAGGAGGTTGAAGGAGAGGTAAGCCTTTCTTTTCTGCGAGACAGACAGGTCGATACTGATCGCGCTTGGCACAGAACCGACAAGGAGAAGTCATCAACATCTTCCGCTCCCTCTTCGTCTTCTTGCACAACCGAGAAATCACCGAAAACAACGGAGTCTTTGTCGCTCGTGCAACCTCGCTCATCTCAGTCACACCCAAGTCAGCCGTCAACGATTTGGGCAAGATCAACCCTGCTTTGAATCAGCAATTACCTTATGGTGGAGCCAGCCTCATGCCTCCTCCGGCAACAAATATCAACCGAAATAGGTTGATCAACACCCTTGTGGTTGTTGTGAAGGGGACCAACAAGGGCCTGATGGGGATCATCAAAGATATCCAGGGCGACAACGCAAGGGTAGAATTGGCCACAAACAACAAGACCATTACGATTGTCATGACCTCGCTCAAGCGAAAAGAGTGAGCATACCCAAGACCGTAACGGGCATCATAAACAAAGCTGACGATTTGTACAGCCCGAAGACAGGAACAACGTACGCCTTAGAAGCCGGCGGCGGCGGAAGTTATGGCGCGCGTCCAGCTGCGGGCGGCTACGACATTAACCCTTACAACGGCACACCGATGCAGGGAGGAATGGTGAGTTTTGTGATACATCTCAATTTTCTTCCTGCCGCTTATATTGTCTGACAGGGCGGGCAAACACCTGCTGCACTTGGCGGTCGCACACCCGGTGCGAGATTTGGGCAGACACCGAATCCATATGCTGCAGGGGTGAGTGCACAAATGCGCGCATAGACCGTGGTTTTTTTAGCTGATAATATACTCAGGCCGGATACGGTGGTGGCAAGACGCCCAACCCATATGCTGCAGGTGGACGTACGCCGGCACCGGGATATGGAGGAGGAGCCGGTGGAAAGACTCCGGGATGGGCAGGAGCCGGGGCTGGTGGCCGCACTCCTGCACCTGGTTATGCCGACGGAGGCAGGACCCCAGGCTGGGCAGGTGCCGGTGCCGGAGCGGGCGGGAAGACACCGAATCCATACGGCAATTCTGCTGGACCCTCGGGCGGCAGAACGCCCGCACCTCCAGGCTCGACTTTGGGACCAAGGGTGAGTGATGTCTACGGCTCATTGGGTGGCGCGACGTTCGCTGACAGATTATACGCAGGGTAATGGTGTATACAGTGCGCCAACGCCATATAGTCAAGCGCCTTCGGTACCCGTCAGTGCACCAACGCCTGCTGCTCCTGCCAACCCGTATGCCGCGCCAACCCCATATGGAGCGCCAACGCCTTTCGCGGCGCCGACACCTTTCAGCGCTCCCACGCCCGGCGTGGCTTTATCAGCGCCTACACCGGGAGTCGGTGGCGGACTACACGCTGCTCCTACACCGTACGGTGCACCAACACCTTATGGCGGCGGTGCGAATGGCGGCGCGCCCGTGGCCCAAGGAGGTAGGTTACGCTGCCTTGTTTTTCTGCTGGTTCAATCATGCTGACAGAATCAACGTAGGCATACCTTGGGATTGGGCACTGGATTTCCGAAACGTCATCATCGAAGTGGGACCTTCCTCTCGGCCCTCTACACGGAATCCCTTGCATTTCCAACGCGGCGCATTCGATTCTCGGCGATTCGGACACGACTCCATCATTGGCGAATCTGTTCGATGTGTGTTACTGGATGATCCCAGTGTAGTGGAAGAGATTCCGGCCGAATACATCAAGCCTGTGAAGCCTGATGGTCCCGGGCAAGTCGTCGTGTGCATAGGCGGAAGTCTGGATCAGAAAGGTCAACAGAGGACGACGCAGTACGAGAACGGCGATCAGTGGATGATGGAGATGGACGTGGGAGATATGGGCGCGCTGGTATTGGACAGCGGCGACCTGTGTAAGATCTGGAAAGTATAAATCTACAGTAGGATGGATGGCGTGCGAAGATAATCCGCGGCACAGAATTATCATCGTGGCGCGAAAGAAGGTGGACCGCATCGCCAAGCAGCACTCGATAAAACCAACGGGGTAAATTTCTTCTGACTGTGTAGTCGAAGCATAGTATGATGTATGCATTTACCGTATTGCGAGGCTCAAGCTGTGTACTATCGTTCAACCCAAGTAATGGATGGCTACTGCCAAGGCTTTAGACTGTCGCTACCAATGCCCAAGTACTGTTGGTTTTGCCCGGATCAACGGGATTCGACGAGCATCACGCTTTGCTTGTTGCGCACGGAGACAGAGCAGTGCAATTCATTGCTAGTCTGTTACACTGGTAGAACACAGTGTAGTGCCGGTCTCGCTGTTATTGACACAAGCACGAGCAGGAGAAGGGGCTGTGTCGCCGGGTTGAAGAGAGAAGCAGATGCTCCATGAACATCGTCTCGGGCTTTCTCACCGTCAGCATTACTGTTACAGTGCGGTTTTTCGGCACTTGGTATGTTCGCGAGTAGTAATATGGTGCTATGATGTCAGGACGCTCTGTGTGACTGCCCTCGTGCACCTCTGAGTCTGGCCATGGGATGCAAAGCTCAGACAAAAAATGGATATGAAGAATGCGCAGTACACCGTCCGTTCCGTACACCATCACCAAAGTCTCAGCTGCAGCTGCAGTGCTTCATTGCGTATTTCCCCTCTTGCCCTATGTTTCTGTTAGGAAGCTTAGTAATCGTACCCGTTTTCCTGGTAGGTTGATCCGCGATACAGTAGTGCCTGCCTCGAGCGCCATAATTTTTCTGTACGCGAGGTGGCATGCGGTACATGAGCCCCGAGTGACTTGGAAGAGAAGAGATATGCCAGGTACCGTATTTACAAGAAGTGAGCTTTTAGTTCGATTCTCGATGTCATCATGTCTTCTTCTACACGCTATCCATATGCGTGGAATGAAGATACTCTACATCACAGCCACCACTGCAAACTGAGGGGTCCGCGTGGTACAGTCAACTCTACGCTCCAGTCTGTCAACAACATATTGCGAGCAGAATGGCAGTGAGCCGGTACCGTGTGCTGAATACAAAAGCAACTGATACCCGTCCATGGCGTGGTGAGTGCCTGACAACATTGTCCGCTCTCTGCTCATTACATAGCGCGCGTAACGGGAGTCGTTTACCGATCACATACTACCAGAACTCTGTCTGGTGACAAGCGCCTCCTAAATTTATAATGGCAGCCCAACAATCATGGGCGACGCCTGCGCGTCAATCACACTGTGTGCAAGCTCATTCACCAGGTCCTTCAAGCATCGAGTATATCGCGCTTCGCTTCAGCGGGCAGCCTGAAATTCCATACAGACTCAGGACAGCAAACGTCTTCGTCCGGTGCTCGTGGCGCCACAGTGGGAGCTATTGCTCACCGACTGAAGCTTTTATTCTCCAGCTCGCGGGACATGGCCATTTACGTAAGGATCGACTTGTACTACATTGCGCTTGAACAGAAGCAGCACACCGGACTGGCGCATCGGCTGTCGTGTATTGGAACGCGCAATGAACCACGAACGCTCATGTTTCCATTACACTTAACAGCGCGTCGCCAGAACTGGCGCTTGTGATTGAGACGACAGAATTGAACAATAGAAGATGCTCCGAGAAGTCTCGCACGACCCAATGCTCTACTGCTCCTAACAGCCACACTGCGCACCGACATGTCGTGAAAAGTCTGCATCGCCAATGTACAAAGCCCAAAGAATGCTCTTAAGCCTCCTGAGCCCGTTGACGCCTCCTTTGGTCACGCTCCTCTGCGATAGAGAGCTTGACACCCTTGCCCTTGGGCAACGACACCTGGGCCTTGGCACCCTCGCCAATGACGAAAATGTTGGAGAGTCTGGATAGGGGGATAAAGATGTCAGCTGAGGATACTTGAGGTACAATAGGCAAAACGGCTGCACTAACCGGGTAGCGAAAGTCCTGTCCAGAACGTCCTTGACGTGGACAATGTCGAAACCACCCAAGTGCCTCTCCTTGTGAACGATCACACCTGATCGACCCATGTTACGACCGCCGGTAACCATGACGACGTTTCCGGGCTCGAACTTGATAGTGTCAACGATCTTGTTCTGCTCAAAGTCGAACTTGATGGTGTCGTTGACCTTGATGGCGGGGTCGGGGTAACGAATGGTACGGCCGTCGTGGGTGACAACGTAAGGGACGCCCTTGGCACCGAGCTGGTGCTTTCGGACCTTGAGGAGCTTGAAGGAAGCCTCCTCGGGGGTGATGCGGTGGATGGTGAATCGGCCCTTGATGTCGTACAGGAGACGGAAGTGCTCGCCGGACTTCTCGATCGAGATGACATCTACATTGCACTTGGTATCAGCTTCGCCCCACTTTGCTCATCACAATGTCCAACGCACCCATGAAACCGGTGGGGTAGGTCTCGTCGGTCCTGACCTTGCCGTCGACCTTGATCAATCGCTGCTTGACAATAGCGGTGACCTCACGACCAGTCAAAGCGTACTTCAGACGGTTGCGGAGGAAGACGGTGAGGGGGAGGGACTCGCGGAGCTTGTGGGGACCGGGAGAAGGGCGGGGAGCCTGGTGCACAAAAGAGTCATTTAGACATTACTCTGACAACAATATGAAGAGAACGCAGGACTCACGTAAGTTCCGCCCAACTTGTCCAACATCCATGATGAGGGAGCTGCCAGACGCTTCAAGTGCTTTTTAGGACCTCGACCCTACAGCAGAAAAGCATCAGTAAAGGTGCTTCCATGTATCTCCTCGTGCGTCCACTCGCTCGCTCCGCGCTATCCCATCTCGACATAACACCTGACACCAGCGCATCCTCTGCAACCGCCGCCGCATCGCACTGTGTCCTCTCTGTATGCCCTCCGCCGCCGTTGTCGTCGCTGAGATAGGTATAGTCGACTCACCATTTTGATTCTTGTAGGTTGAAGGGAAAGAGATAATCAACCAAGTTTGTTGAAATGGAGTAAGTGACAGTCTATGGCTCGTCAGCCAGTGCAATGCAATTCCTCGCACACTCTCTCTCCGCCAGCAGCCAAGCAGGTGCAAAACCCTCTTTCCAGCCGTACAACCAGTTTTAAAACGCCGCGCTGAATTGCCGAGAAAAGACCAGTGTGGCACCTGTCTTGCGCGGCTTGTCACCGATGTTTTGGCTTTAACACCGATGCATACGGGAGTTACCGCTTCACTTCTACAACCATGCATACTAGAGTAAATACGCGTCCATACGGTTCGCAGGCATATGTGAACATCTGCAATCTACACCTCGTAGTCATCCGTCGTATCATAAAACTCCTTGGCAAACCTCTGCTGGACCTGAAGCGTGTTCTCGTCCTATGCAGCCCTGCTTGAGCACCTCTACATCGTATTGTCAAGACAATCTTACTCACCTCTGTCGGAGCAATGCCTCGTACCACAAGATACTTTCTTCCCGCTATAATTGTCGTCACTGCTCAGCACTGGGTTGCAAGCATTGATAGAGGTTTTGGGACTCACACAGTAGATCAGAGTTTACTTCACCGCTTAGCGAAGTGGTCTTGGCTCCGAATGCCGCACCACCTGCCTCGTGCAAGATCGCGATACCCGCCTGCACAGTTGTTAGCGAGTCTTTTCAATCAACGTGGAGACCGTGTACTCACGCATACATCCCACGGCTGGCACTGAGCCCGAGACGTAGATGTGTGTTCAGCTCTGATACTGATGTTACCGAATAACCATCCTACTCACCCCGATCTCCCAATACCTACGATCAGGAAAGTCAGCTACAGTCATGTTCTCACATCGTCTGGATGAATAGCTCACATATCAAGGCCGCCACTTGCGACAAGAGCTACGTTGAGTGCCGCACTGCCCAAGCTTCTCAGGGAATGTACCATCTTACCACCATGGTCCGTGTGGCCGGCAAGGGTTCCGAACGTCTTGAGCTTTGAGGGGAGCTGGGGTGGCGATCGCGCAAAACCATACTCCACCGCGAGCCTATCGATCGTAATGAATACGAATAACGATACGATATCAGCTTGCTGCGCTCTATCGCAAGCTTTGCACTGTGTGGCGGACACCAGGCGCCAAAGACGAGCGAAGCTGGGAACGAAAAGCTTACAGGGCTTGACCGAGAGACTTGAGCGGGCGGGGTTTACCGCTAATAGGCAGCTTTTGCTTGCGGTTCAAATACGCTCCCCGGCCTTTGGCGCCAGAGTACTGAACGTCATCTCTCTCTTAGCATGGTGACATGAGAGTAGATGAGTGAAGAGTGAGGAGGGAGACGTACCAGCTGGTCGAGGAAAGGGTTGTAGATTACTCCTACGACCGGAACGCCCTTGACTGCGAGTCCTAGAGAGGTCGCGACGAACGGTAGACCATGTACCTGTTCTGATGTGAGCTATCACTTTGCTTGAAGGTGAGCAGATTGTAGCTCACGAAGTTGGTCGTGCCGTCAATGGGACTGTGTCAAGTGTCAATCAGGTGGTATCTGCGACAGCCTCAAGTATGAGTACTTACTCGACTATAGATGAATGAAGGCTATCAGCACTTGTCTATCGTAGCTCAGGAGAAAAGCAGAATTAGGACACGCACCAATCCACGTAGGCTCATCGGTGATCTTCTCCCCAGCGTACGTCTCTTCGCCGATACTGCCGTCCATCATAGCGCATCAGATTGCGACACTCGTTCTTCCCTGATCCCGGTACGAATAGGAAGACATACAACTTATGGTCAGGATACTTGGCGGTGATCTTGTCCGTGATAAACTTTTCCACGGCTTTGTCCACCTCCGTGACGAGCTACATGGTTGGGATCATAGAACAGGCCGTCAACACCGCTCCCCTGCTTGTCGCTTATTGCAAGATAACGAGATAGCAGAGTCGGGGCTCAGCGAGCCAACTCACGTCGACACTGTTCACTTTCTCGTCCTCTGATGCTTCTTCCGCAAAGCGCTTCTCCTGTCCGGCCTTTATCATAGCGCCGGCCTAGACAGACTTTCAGCGCGATTGACAGAGACGAGCAAGAGGCGACGGAGACGAGGACGGAGACAGGCGGACGTACCTCCAGAGCGACCTCGATGGTGAAAGCCAATATAGCGTCAAGATCAAGTTCGCCTGACATAATGAATGATGCTTCCTTTATCTCTACTAGTATATGCTTCACTCAGTAGTCTACTGTCTCTGTGACAAAGAACAAGACTGTGGATGCTTGCTTGTTGATATGTAGGTCAGTTGAGCAAGACGTCAGACGGAAGGCGATGACGCCAATGGGATAACAGATAGTCGCGTGTACCCCACGTGTCGTTAGCAGCCGGCCGAAAGGTAAGCGAGCGAGTGAGCTATACTCTTACTTCAATGATGATCTCGACAGCTTTCGCTTTGCTCCTTTTTCCATTCATAGTCCATTACCTCTTAGCCCAACACTACACATCACCCACTACTCGTCAAAATCAGCGAATATGCCACCCAGTAAAGGCGGTAACGCCAAGAAAGAGGGCGGACGCGCCAAAAAGGCTGAGAACGAGGTCGGTCGTTTTCGTCATTCACCATTGACGTCTATTGGACTAGTGTACTAGGTTACTGACGAGCGTTGTGTTGTAGGAGAAGAAGCAGGCTGTGGCCAATCAGGCCAAGGCGGCGAAAGAGGCCGATGAGTGGAAATCTGGAGGTAAGCGTTCCCCAGCGCCTGAGCGCAAATGAATGTTCGCTGATTTACTAATTTGATGACTGATCTCCAGCAAAGGGAAGCTCCAAAGCCGATGCTGCCGCCGTCAAAGCTGCAGAATTAGGTGAGCTGCGGTCATAACGATCACGTCATATTCCCTCCAGCTGATCATGAACGTGCGGGATGGCGCAGCACGAAAGAAAGCGGAGCGAGAAGCGCTACTAGCCGAAGAGGAGGCGAACGCGCCGGCCAAAGTGAAGTCCGCGCCCAAAGCTGGTGGATCCAAGAAGAAAGTCGACAAGGGCCTTGCGCCCGGTACAACTGGGATATCGCGATACACCGTCGACGACCCGCTCGGCCTCCGGCGAGCGAAGGGCGCCGATGGCGAGCCCGAGGAGGTCGTCGAGCTCAGTGCCAAGGGCATTGATGAGATGCTCGAGGCGATGGAGCTGGTCAACCAAAAGACTGACAAGGCCACTTTGGGCGCCAAGGTCAGCTCTCGGCTTCCTCCTCATCTAAAAGAGAAAGACAGTAGCTGATACGAGTACCGGTATGATAGGCGGCCATATCCATCGATGCTCATCCAGAGGTGAGTTGAGCCAGTACTCGAGAGTTCTACGAGCAACAGCTGATAGACGAGATGCGTACAGAGACGTTTCAAGGCTGCCTTCGAAGCGTATCTCGACCGCGAGATGCCCATCCTCAAAGAAGAGGTGAGCCACATCTATGTAATATGTATCCCCAAGTGCAGCTAGCTGATATGAGTACGTCAAACAGCACCCCGGGCTGCGGCAGAACCAAATGCGCGATATCATCTACAAGCAATTCCAGAAAGCGCCCGAAAACCGTAAGTGGACCTCTCAACTGCATGGTGTGGAGGTGATGGTGCTGATCATGGCTCTACGTCGTGCAGCGTTCAACCAGGCCAAGGTCGCGTACAATGCTACCAAGGACGAAAAGGTCGACGCCCTTCGGCAGGTCATGGATTCCCGAGAGGCAAAGTACCGCGTGGAGTAGGGCGCTGTCGGCATATTTCATGGCATGGCATGCCATTTCCACGTTGTTGGTATAGCTGGTACGGCTGGTGTAGAGTGCTGCACGATTTTGAAATAGCATAGTTGGTTGAGATCTTGTAGCGGGGTTGTTGGCGAGGATATAGAGGATGACATATTACACGCATACTTATCTCTTCATTACGACGCTGTATTACGTGCCAGGCAGTATCACATGAGCAACCTTCCCTCAATGAGCGTGCTCTAACGACAGTTGCTGACGTTCGCACTCAACGAATGATAGACCTTACTGGCACGGCACAGCACAACTACTCTGCGTTGCTCATGTAAGAGCGGCGCAGTCACAATGGATCTCAAATGATGATTGATATCACTTAGCTTGGCACCGGATAGGCAGAATCACGCTTAACGAGCAGTGGTCAGTAGTCAAGCAGTATCTCGATTCCTGCACAGCAGTCTGCAGCAGCGGTACGTAGGAAGGAGAAAACCATGCAGAGTCGTACACTCATACTATAATACAACATATATCGCGCGTCCTCCAGCGCATCGAGTCCCGTGCTTCCACCACACCCGCACACTCTCAGCTCTAGACCTAATCGACATTCATGCCCATGCCGCCTGACGCCGGGATGAGCCGACTCTGCCTCTCCTTCTTGGCCTTGGCATCGCCCCGGATCTGCTGGACGGCCATGGCCTTCCTGTCCGCTGCGCGGACCTTGATCTTCTCGCGGATCTTGTCCTTCTCGGCCAAGGAAGATGCCTGGGGCCTGGCGTTGGCGGTCTTGGAGCGCGGTTGGACGAGCTCGATGTGCCTCTCGATATCCAGCGCGCGGTCGTGTGCGTTCTTGGCCGTGTTGCCCGACATACTACGAGCACAAAAGAACAAAGCGTTCAGTCAGCATATCGCTATATAGCCAAAGCAGACGAGAGGATAGAGAGCAGAGTGAAAAGAGTGGTGAAGTACTAACCGGTTCTTCCAGAAGGCCTTCTCGCGCTTGGCGCGGATCTCCTGCACACGCCCCATGGCCTTGAGCGTGGTCGCCACCAGCTCGCGGTCGTATCGCACGGGCACGTTTCGGCGCTTCTCGAACTCGAACGTGGTGTCCTATGGGCGGGTAGAGTTGGGTCAGCAATGTTGCGTAACGAAAATGGTGAGATCCATGGGGTGTGTCTTGTTGTAGAGCAGAGTGAGGAGACATCTGAGAGATATGCTCTTCTGTCACTGCAAAACAGAGATGGTGATCTCCAAGTGATCTCCTTTCCTCATCTCTCGCCCTATACATACTCTACTGATTACGAAGAGAGAGGAGCAACTCACCACAACCATCTCCTTGCCATTTGCCCTCCTGAAGGCTTTGGTCCACCTGACCTTTCTGGGATTACGCTTCATCTTGAAGTTTTTATGGCATTTGGACGAACAGAACCTGAACGTCTTCGAGTCATTGCGGACGAACATGGTCCCGTGGCCTGGGTAGACATTGCACGAGCAGAAGTAGCACTTTTCGATACGCATCGCGGTTAGTTGTCTTTGTCTAGTACAGTCGGAAGTGGTGAAGATGAGCAAGTAATGAGTGCTGTAGGTGGATCAACAAATCTTTCTGTTACTGCTGCAGTTGCTGGTGCCGATTATCAGACGAGCTGAGAAATCTTTGGAGAAATCAGTGAAAACCTTTTCAGTATACTCTCTAATAGCGTGTGCTGCACGTGGGACTAGCAGTAAGTGCTATTATTGCAGTAGCAGGATGGACCGGTTGTGGCAGCTGTACGCGAGCTAAAGGGGATTTCCCTGAACTTTACTCGGTTTACCTACTTGATAGCAGCAGTAGCAGTAGTGAACGTGTCGCTGATCACCTCACACCATCCACCATACAAGTCACTTTTTACACCCATCAACACTCTTACCATCCTACACTTGCATCCTCGTCTCACCTCCGACACTCGTTACCCACACACACTACACACTACAAGCAAGATGAAGATGAGTCCTACATCCTTGTTCCCTTCTTCACTGAACTCCCCCGGTTCCGCCCGCGCTAGCAGCGCACAGCGCTCAGCTCATGGCTCGCGGCTCGCGGACCAGCTGCGCGAATTGGATGATAGGCATCTAGCTAACTCGCGTTGATCTCTACGCTTTAATTCTTGTTGGCGGTTTCGGAACTCGTCTCAGGCCCTTGACCGTGAGTCCCGCCGGCTTTTCCTCGTCGCAGCAATCATTAGCGCAACACGTCAAACGCGTCTGGCGTCAAGCGGAGCTGCGACTTGGTATATCTGGAATGTCTCGCTGATCCGACCTCTGCTCATCTTAGCTGTCATGGCCCAAACCTCTTGTCGAGTTCTGTAACAAGGTGCGCTACTCCGCCCGTCCTGCCTGCTGTGATATGATATGCGCTGATCACTTCACTGATCCATAGGCTATGATGTGAGCACGTTCGGCCGAGCTAGAACAGAAATACGAACAGATAGGACTCCGTTGCTGACGTTCGAACAAATAGCTTGCATCAGATCGAAGCTCTTGTCAAGGTCAGTCGTGCTGGTTCTGCACGATCATGAAATGCAAGCTGATTCCAGTTCACAACACCCTTTGCCGACGTTCGATCCCCCTTCAAATCCTTGATTACACGACTCCCTCTTTAATCATCTCTCGCCTGACACACCTCCATCCCATGCGCGCAGGCTGGCGTCAGAGACATCGTCCTTGCCGTCAACTACCGACCGGAGGTCATGGTCTCTGTGCTCAAGAAGGCCGAGGAGGAGTTCGGTATCACCATCCACTTCAGTGTCGAGACTGAGCCCCTGGGTACTGGTGAGTGGGATCATCCTCCTTACGATGCCACGCAGCAACGACGTTGCCCCGACTGCAATACTGGTATTGAACGTGTGCTAACGAGGTATATGATGTCCACAGCTGGTCCTCTTGCTCTCGCACGTGAGATCCTCGGAAAGGACGACACACCCTTCTTCGTTCTCAACTCGGATGTCACTTGTGTCTACCCCTTCGAGGCTTTCCGGTGAGTAGTCTTCATCCGCGTTCAATCACACCAACATTAGGTGTAATCGTCATTGCCCAACTTCGGTGGTGTAGTACTCGGTAGAGTCAGCTGACTTATCCCACTCGCAGTGACTTCCACGCGGCACACGGTAACGAGGGTTCTATCATGGTGACCAAGGTCGCCGAGCCTTCGGCATACGGCGTGGTCGTTACCAAGCCTGGCTCTACCGTCATTGATCGATTCGTTGAGAAGCCCGTCGAGTTCGTCGGCAACAGGATCAACGCTGGTATCTACATCTTCAACCCTTCTGTTCTCGACCGAATTGAGGTGAGCCACAGCGTCCGTCACTGTCCGTGACATTATTGACCTGGCGTAGCTCCGTCCCACATCCATCGAGAAGGAGATCTTCCCCGCTATCGCGGCCGATGGCCAACTGCACTCCTACGACCTGCAAGGTTTCTGGATGGATGTCGGTCAACCAAAGGACTACCTGTTAGGTTCGTGCTGAGTGGATACATCCCGAAGCGCATGCTGATGTAGCTTGCGAACAGGTACCTGCCTCTACCTTTCTCACCTCACCGCGACTCACTCACCACTGGTGACTGACCCCGCAAAGAACAAGTGGGTGTACGGAGGCAACGTCTTGGTGGACCCGGTGAGCCAGTTTCCATTGATATACACCAGATGAAACACTGCTGACCTGCATGCAATTTATAGTCCGCGGAGATCGACCCCACAGCCGTTATCGGCCCCAACGTCGTCATTGGTCCCGACGCCAAGATCGGTCCCGGAGTCCGTCTTCAGCGATGCGTGATCATGTCCAACGCCGTGGTCCGGGATCACTCATGGATCGCCAACTCTATCATCGGGTGGAACAGCAATGTCGGCCGATGGGTGAGTGGCTGTGTTTATGGCTGATCCGTGGTCGAATGTGCACTGACGTGCGTGGATTTGGTAGACTCGAGTGGAGAACATTACTGTGCTCGGTGACGATGTGACTATCAAGGATGAGCTCTACGTCAACGGCGCGTCGGTCCTGCCGCACAAGAGTGTAAGTGATCTTGGTGTTTTCAATTGGCGGTGTAGATGTCTCGGCTGATCTGTAAATTCGAATTGTATTACAGATCTCCACATCCATTACTGAGCCTCGTATCGTGATGTAATGGTCCGGTGGATGCCTCCTCATACGTACAATCACCATCAATAACACCATCTCCACGTTCCTGCAACACCCAATATCGCTTCAATGCTATTTTGGTCTAGATCTTCCTACCTTCCCACCTTCTCACCTTTCCACTTTTATGCTTTACTCGCTATTCTACAAAAGGTATTTTGCCCCGTACGAGTACAGCCATGCCATGCACAAAGCAGTCATCTATAGAGCACTCACTGCACGACTCTGAGCGTAGAGTATGGCTGTCTCTGTTACAAGCTGTTAGCTATTTTCTGTTCAGGGTAAGACTTGAGAGCGAGACAATAATGTGACGGTGCCTGAAAGACAAAAGGAAAATGCGCAACAACCTTACGCGCGTGCTTTGCTTTGCTTTGCTTTGCTGGATTGGACTGTGCTCGACAGACGCTCATTGTCCGTTGTGACAAGGAGAATTGTTTGTCCAAGTTTCACTTGACATATCCTGTACGGTGGACTCGTACTGTATACACAACATACTGTACATACTGTACATACCATCGCCCTACTCACACTCGACACATACTGTAGTCAACGCTGGTCGGATTGATTACTTACACTCGTTCATCACTCACTACCTACTATCACCGCTCGCTTTTCATCGCTTCTCCCCATCACAACCTTGCATAACGACACAAAGACGGATCGATCAGACGGGTTGAGCGCGTTACATCGATCAATCAATCGATCATTGTTATATCCGCACAGACCTGCTCACACACGCACGGACCCACGGTACCTCTTCCCTCCGCGTCTGGTCGAGATACCGCTCGAAGACAAAAGCACAGCTCGTCCTCGGCGTGCAGGACAGCCAGTGTCGCATATCTCGATCGATCGATCGACCGACCAACATCGTCGTCGTTCGACATTACTCCGACATCCAGCACGTCTTGTGCACATCCCTCCTTCGACTCTCTTTCATCGATCTTAGCCCCGAACGCACTGGGAGCAAGAGGAACAAGGATTGATCGCCCTCTTCGACTATCCGACTGTCCGACTCTTCCACTTTGCCAATCTCTCTCCCGCTGTTCACCGTGGTGAGTACTTCTACGTATCTGGTCTTTTTCTCTGGGAGATTCCTGCGATCGTCTTATCCTCCAAGCAATGTCGTTCCTATGCTACACAGATGGCGCGACGTTGTATCCCTACCCTCCTTTACTGTGTTATCGGATCCTTTCAGGCTCCAGGCTGTCAGCCTTTGCTGCGTGCGCGGATGGCAGAGGGAATGCTTGCGGAGTGCAAAATCATCATTAGACCCATCATCTATTCTTCTCATATCGAATCGATATACCCCTTCTCCTCTCTCTTCTCGCTCTCAAACTCAAGGATGAATACAGGAAATAGGATACTAGCTCACACGTGTCTACTCAACGCAATAGTAACGACTCACTACAATGGCGCCTCCACTCCCCGTGCTCACTCCTGCGCCAACGCGCACTCTCTTCGAGCGAGAGACGTACACCACCGTCTCGGTCGTCGCTAGCGATTCGACGACGTCAGCATCGACCTCCAAATCCACCTCTTTCCCCTTCGCAGTAGCCATTCCTGCTCTGGTAGGAGGCATGGCGCTGGCCATAGGAGCCTTCTTCTTGTGGTGGTGGATGTCCAAGAGGAGGTCGAGGCAGAGAAGGGTGAGCCGCTTTCCTTTTCACACCGTTCGGGGAATTAAGAGGTTCGTGCTAACCCGCCGCTATAGGAACGCTGGGAACGCGCCCAACGCCGAAAGCGCAACAAGAAGAACGCGCAGCCTCGTCCTTCCGTCGCTTCATCCAGAGCCCAGTCTGGCCTCAAATCACCCATCAACGAGAAAGAGCTCGCATCTGTCATCCCCTCATTACCGAAGACTGCCGCTCAAGACGCATACAAGGAGAACGGATATGGTTACTCGGGTCCAACTTCACCCACATATGCGGGCGGAAATGGTATTCCTTCCCAGCAACAATACCAAGAGCAATATGCGACTCAACCATATATCGACCAACCACCAGCCCAATACAGCTACGATCAATATGGGAACGCCATACCAGATACTCCTCCTCATCACACCCGCACAATCTCGTCCGAATCCACCGTCCCCCTGGCAGCCTCGGTCACTTCCCCGACAAGCTACTCCTCTCCAGCAGAGCCGCCCGCAGTCCCAGCAGCACCATCGCCGAAAACGGGCAAGCGCGCTGCAGCACGAATGGCAGTTGCCGAAAGCGCAGCGGCGGCCGCTTCTGTTGATCCGGCATATCGACACAAACCGAATAAACCCTCTCCATTGGCGCTAAAAGCAGCTGCCGAGGCTGAGAAGGCTCGCAAATCCTCTGGATACAGATTGCAGCCTGAACTCGTGGCTCAATTCGCGCTTGAAGCGGAGCAAGAGCATGAAGAGATGCTGGCCCCTGAAGACGCTTACAAGCGCGCCTCATCGCAAGGACAGTCTCACGATGGAAGACAGGTCACGTCGGGCGAATGGGGAGTAGCACTAGGATCACCGAACAACGACGGTAGCTTCGCAGCTCAACAAAACTTTTCAGCTGCGCGCGGCGTCCCCAGTGCTCAAAGTGGGTACAAGGAGGATCCATATCTCTCTTCAGTAAGAGCCGTGAGCGGCCAATATTCTGTCGATCCCTATAATGCGTACCACGGGGGTATCGTCAGCGAGAAGAAGGCTGGCGGGTGGTTATAACCGTATACTGCCGCGTGCGAGGGAGAGTACAGTATTCAGAAGGACTGGAGGGATCAATGGTTGTTTTATCGGATTTTATAGGATGTATGGCCTCGGTCACGGACATTGCCAGCATATTGCATGTGTTATGGCTCAATAGGAATTCACGTTCTTTACAAGGTATCGCTCATTAGTAGTACACTCGTACAGTCGTACATGCATGGTATGTATGGAATTTGTGTGTCGTATGATTCAGCCTGACTTCGAGCGATGCAGATGCATACGCAGAGCTGTCGGCTGCGCTCAGAGCATGACTAGTTTGAGCTGTGCAAGAAGATAGAACGGTGGTGCATGGTAAAGACGTCATCGCCACTTGAAACTCGCCTCGTCTCATTTCAGATTGATTATTGATATTGAGAATGAGATTGCTTATTCTCGTATACCTGGTATTGGTCTTGCTTAACTCTTACAAGCCTACTTTGAACCGCATACTACGAGCACCAGTGACGTTGCTACTCAACTGCCCTGCTCAATTGTCCACTCGCTCGGACGCCGCGACATCATCTCAATACGACCAGAACCCGTCGACTCGGCATAACACCCCAAAACTCAGAGCTAGACAATATAGAGGATTAGGACTCGTTGACGATTGACGATTGACGATTGACCGAGTGGCACGATGTCGACCATTGTCGACTCTCGCCCTAGGGGCACGTACCTCCCTGCCGATTGCCCGAGCTGTAAATCGCAGCAGGAGTACATGGTTCCACCGAGTTTCATCGGTACCCTCCGCGTCCGCTGTGCTGCGTGAGTCTCTACCGTCCCCAATACTTGTATGGGAGTCCAGGACACTTACATAAGTGTTGTGACATTGACCATTGTCCGCTTTCAGATGCAAGACATTCTTCACGCACCCGCAACCCAAGCCTTCATCAGGCTCGAGCTTCGGAGGAGGGTTTGGCTCTGGGACCGGAACCGGGACATCAAGTTCGTCCTCCAAGCCGTCCGCAGGCGGCGGTGGTCGAAGAGGTATAGGAACGGATAAGAACCCTCTTGATATGGCGTACTATGATGTCCTGGGATTGGACAGTCAGTGTACCAAGGACGAAGTGAAGAAGGCGTACAGGCGGCTCGCTATCAAGGTGTGTCCGACAGATCTGGAGTTTCGCCGTCGAATCCTCGAGCTGACCTCTACCAGCTGCACCCAGATAAGAACCGCGATGATCCCGACGCCGAAGAAAAGGTAAGCTTGCGCTGGCGCGGCTCTTCCATGTCGCAGTTCGCATGGCGGAAATTGACGAACGCCTTTTTTGATTTCACGCAGTTCAAGCAAATTTCCATCGCGTACCAAGTCCTCTCAGACGAGGAATTGCGTCACAAGTATAATGAATACGGCCAGAAGAACGGCGGTGGAGTAGCTGAGCCTGCGGGCGGATTCCAGGATCCGGAAGAAGTGTTTGGCAAGATGTTCGGCGGCGACAGATTCGATGATCTCATCGGGAACATCAGTATCGGTGAGCGTCTACCACTTTATCTGCCAGTGTACCTATCGTCCTGTCTGTTGCTCTATTGTTTGGCATGCTGACCCAGTCTTGTCCGATCACAGGCAAAGACATGAAAGACGCCTTCCAGCAACAACATGAAGAAGAAGCTGGAGACGTCATGATTGGTCCAAACGGCAAACCCATGCTCACTCCCGAGGCTACGCAGCGGAAGATGATCCGCGATCGCGCTGTGGCCGAGGAGGTGAGCTGAGCTAGAAGTCAGACGGGAGGGTTTATTCCGCTGACTGATGTGCTGCGCCGAGTAGAAAGCTCGCGCTAGACGAGAACGAATAGACAAGCTCGCTGTGAACCTCACCAACAAGCTTAACATCTTCACGGAAGCTGCCAAGGGACCTGAAGACAAGGCGGTCGGAGCGTCTTTCCGAGTGAGTCCCCGCCCGGTCATAATTGATTTGGAGGTCCCGAGACGGATTGGCTGATCATCGGTGCTTTCGATCCACAGGAAAAGTGTCGTCTGGAAGCCGAGTGAGTAAACCCACCTTGTGCTTGAATCAGGTCTGATGAATGTGTTTCGCAGAGATCTCCGGGATGAAAGCTACGGCGTGGAGCTGCTGAATGCTATTGGACGGGCGTATCAGGTCAAATCGGCCCAGCACATGGTAGGTCCTCCGACACGCCATGGTGTATGGACTATGAGACTGACAAGTCCACTTCCCACAGGCATCATCGCAATTCGCTCCTCTTGGCTGGTTCCACGGCGCGAAGAACAGCTTCAACGTAGTCAGCGACACGTATGTTGATCAGCTCCTTGACCCTTACTGCACACACGAGAGCCGCATGCTGATTGGAAACGTAGAGTATCGACCCTGCGGTCGGCTATCGAGTTGAAGCAGATTTTCGACAAACTGCAATTGGCCGAACAGAGCGGTATGCCCGCTGAAGCCCTGCGCAAGCTGGAGGAGCAAGCTGCCGAACAAGGTATGCGGACATTGTGGAAGGGCGCGAAACTGGAAGTAGAGAGTGTGGTACGGGACGCTTGTGAGAAGGTGTTGAGTGAAGGGGGGATATCAAAGGAGAAGCTGCATTTGCGCGCGGTAGCTTTGGGACTTATGAGCGAGGTGCGCTTGTCGTCCTTCTCACATAGCTCTGCGAGACTCGGCTAATCGTCTTGTCTTACCTTACGACTACAGGCCTTCTTGTCAGTGAGGAAAGAAGGCGAAGCGCCTCCACCTGAAGAGTTCGTCAAAGTCGATACCCCCGCATCGAAGCAACGCGAAGCGCAACAGTCCACCTCGGGCTCATCATCATCAACAACAGGCGGAGGGGCGTACGCTTCTTTCAGACCACCAGGCGGTGCTCCGCCACCAGGGACGAAACCTACCACCTTCCAAGCTCCCTCCGGCGCGCCTCCATCTCAATCCAACTCTACTACTTCTACTGGAACTGCACAACAAAAGGCGACCTCAACCGGGACTCAGGCGCAGGCGCAAGCGCCAGAAGCAAAGGCAAAGGAAGAAACGCTCAATGCGGCTTACAAAGCCTGTAGGTTGCTTCTTACAACATTGCGCAGCTCTCATCACACCTGCTAGACCAAGGGGATACTGACTGCTGTCTCAATTGGCTTAGACGAAAGCAAGAGAAAAAGCCAGCAAGATGCTCCTTAACCTCCGCTCTGGGCTAATGGTCGTACCGGAGAGCGATGATGACGGCAATCATCGATCGAATTTGACACCGCTAGAATGTGCGCGTGCTTGTATAGGTTCGCAACAAAGAGGATACCCTTGACAGTATAGTTCGTGATGCATTTAGTTGTATGGTATAGCGACAATGCTGGATATACGTCTAGTAGAATACAATAATACAGTCTATCTTCCTTCCGTCTCATTCCTCTTGTTGAGTCCCAGATGAGTTCCAGATAACGATCAACTCACGCACCACCCTCGTCGTCCTCGGCTACTTCCCCGGACTCTAGCAAATCCAAAGAGAGATAGAATCCTTCCCAATCATCATCATCAGGCTGCTGATCCGCCCAGTTGGCGACTTGCCACATGGACCGTATGTATCGATCGACTTCACTCTCCGATTCCTCTGCAGCTGCCCCCAAGGATACCGTTTTGGCTGATGAAGCGGGTAAGGGCGGTTGTGCTCTTCGAGGAAACACGTCGTCTTGCGGGGTCAGCACGTCGATGGATATATCTTCTTCGGCGTCTTTACGCCTATTCAGCTCAGTCTCGTCTTCCTATCATGACAAACACCCAATATCAGCATCAGTCAATAACAGCACCCATCGTTGGAATGAAGAGATTGAGCTCCTGACGCACAATATCAAACTCGTCCTCCCGCTCATCGTACTCTACGTTCTCCTCCAGTTCTTCGAAACCAGGTGCGAACGCCGCCCAATTATCAGGCGAAGAGTTTTGCCAAATGTGCACGTCGCCTGAGGTCGCTACGGATGCTATAACGGGCCGAGTAGGGTGCCACTGTGTCAAGTCGGTTATCAAGACAGCTATTAGCACTATTCCGACCATGCTGCACTCCCACATCCACAGGACACTTGCAAGGAGATTCACAAAAAAGCGCTGTTGTACACTCACGTCGCAATCGACCAAAGACTCTTTGGGCCCTTCGAGCACTTTGACCAAAGTCGTACTATCCCTATCCCACACAAAGACATTATGAGCCATCTTATGGCCCGCCCCACCCATCACGTATTCCCCATCTCCCGAAAACCCTAACGCGTGCCAGGGAGTACGATTGACCAGGTCTTGGAACCGGTGTAGGGGCGTTAGAGATGGGTTAGTGGGTGATACAGCGAGTAGGCGGAGGGCTCTGTCCGATGCGGAGGAGATGATGTGTCTGCGCAAGTGAGCGTTAGTACGGTTCTCTCCACTCAGTACGAATGAGGCTTGATATGACGAGGATTGGATCTGCCACGACACGCAAATGAGGAAGTGATGTATGACTCACTGTCCAGAAGCGTCCAATGCGAGCTGACGTATCGCAGCATTGGCCACTTTCACACGTTGCAGAACCTGAAGGTGTTTGCAATGAGCCATGACCATCGCATATGGATCATAGCCCACTTACATATCGCGAGAGAGGGTCGATGACTAGTATGACGCCTTGAGTCGTCCCTGCGTATATTCGGGATCCGCAGGGCGAGAAGACGGCGCAAGCGAGGGATGACCTTTTAAAAAATGTGTCAGCCAATTGCCTCTCATGACTCAGTCACACGGGATATCGACAGGAAGGTAGTGAGATATAGGACTGTAGGAGATATCACGACCACTGACCTCTTCTTCGGCGCATCTTCTAGCACCTGCTCCCCCTCGCCCTCCTCTCCTTCCATCACGTCCTCCAACTTGACTCGTCCGCCGCCTTGCCTCAAATCAAGAAGAACCACCTCATTACACCCCAGTACCGCAAGGATGATCTTGCTGTTCCGCGGGTGGAAAGCGGCCGATAGAACCGGAGCGTCGAAGCGGATCGTGCGTTTCCGTGAACTCGACGGGCCGGCACCAACTGCTGAAGTACCGGCAATATCACTTGCACTCTGAGCGCTGGTCCGAGTGAGAGGCGTGCGTGGAGTCAGCTCGAGATGGTTGAGCACCGCCAGATCCCAGATGATGGCAGTCGAGTCGACCGAGGACGAAAGGAGATATCGATTATTCTTCGACCAGCTCAACCCGCCCACAGGCCGAACATGGCCTTCGAAAATCCTGATCATACCCCGCGTCTCAACGTCCCATATCTCCACCACACCGTCGGACCCGCCTATAGCTAGATAGTGTCCGGCGTATGGCCCAGAAGGGTTGAATTTGATGCTCGTCGCCTGTGTGGAGAGCGTGCAGTCCACTGCTTCTGGGTATTTCTGAGCGAAGGGGTCTGTAATGAGCTATATCGTCAGTCATGATGATTATAGTCGTATCAGTCAGTCGGTCTGGGTAAGAGACACCCACTGAGGAGCTGCTGCATCGTGCCGGAGCGGCAGAGAGTTTATGCGAGTCGACAGAGTCAGGTTAACGAAAGCGAACAAGTCGAGATTCACTCGAGTACTATTGCTTCATGTTCGTTCGCGTGTTTTGGTTTTCATCGCATCGCATTTCCGTCGGAACGAGGATCAACATTGCTCTTCACTGGCAGCTCATTACCACCTCTCTTCGCTCTGCGTAACAACTTACCAAAAGGCATACATGAACAAAACAGCAGAACAGCTATCCATAGCATCATGCAGTCCCGCACAGCTGCTCCGGCAGTCTCGACAACACCGCAACCACCCCTCGCGCCTTCCATTCCTATATCATCCGTTCAATCCCTCATACCCCGCCTGACAACTACGATCAACGATATCGATTCGCTCAAAGCGCAAATAGCCGCGGGGACGGCGGACGCTTCTCTCCCCAGCTGGTGGGTTGGTTGCTCATCGACAGTGCTTCATACTAACTTTATCCTGTTGTTCACCGGTCACAGGGACGCACTGCTTCAGCGCTACTCGTTGTTGCTAGGACGTATAAACGCAATATCGACCTTCCTCTCCCCCTCAGCACCAAATACATCTTCTACCCCAGGCGCAAGCTTGAATTCTTCCAGGACGTCAACACCTCTACAACGCGGAGTGGCAGGTCCTTCACGGACCGGCGCATCAGAAGGCTATCCCGAATTGGCAAGATACCTCGTCCATCCGTTGAATGCTTTACCACAGTCCGGCTCGACTGACGCAGGATCCGGAGGAGTAACAGACGAGATCTCGCCTCTAGCCGCCGAGACGTTTTTCCAAGTGATCAACACCCTACCGCACGCTTTAGCGCGGGATGCACAACTAAGCTCCCACGCCAACGATGGTGGAGCAGGAGGCTCTCATGCTCCGGAAGAATTACGAGGGATGGACGATTCGTCTTTGGATATACTGCAGCGGGCGTTACGGGATAGATTGAACCGGGAGAGCCTGAAGGCGCGTGTGATATCAGAAGAGATCGAGCGGAAGGAGGATGAGGTGGATTGGGGTATGCGCATTAATGAGGATGCGGAGGAGGATGAGGCCGAGAATGAGGCCGAGAACGGGGGTCGCGAGGGCGACGGTGCTGAACCAGTGCAAGAGGGTCGAGAAAGCAGTGAGAGCAAGACGAACGACGAGGAGGAAGACGATTTGTTCGGAGGCGCAGATGATGAAGGGGACGTGGTCATGCTGGATCCGCCCCCTGCGACTGCGGCTCCAGCAGCCCCGTCAGTGCCGCCGACAACGCAGGTCAGCGAAGCAGTCTCAACACCCAATCCAAGAGATAAGTGGGCATTGGCAGACTACGTGCGATATATGGATTATGGTCAGGAACCAGAAATCTGATCGCAGTAGCGCAGTAGACAGTATCCACGATAGCGTGCATCATCCTCTTGGCTCGTACAGATCATATCAAGTCGTGATCTAGGATGCATGTGCGCGTCGTGCTGCTTTCGCATGTGTATGGGTCTCATCACAGTGTCTTGCATGATTCTACCAGAGAGATGCTCCGAATGCTCCGAAGAGTGTTCCACCAACTGCTTCTGCTACTGGCGCCATTATCTGTCTTTTATTCTATGACCAAAACCGAAATCTACATATTCACCCTGTACCGAGTACCGAGCACAATACGCCACTACGCCACTACGCAGTACGCCACTACTCCTTGTCCCCTCTATCCCTCTTCATGCCCTTGAACGAGAATTTACTGGGACTATCCACGGCTCCATTGCCATTGCCGTTCGCAGTCCCAGAGGTGATCTTGGAGCTGACACTAGCCGTCCTTCCTCTTCCAGGCGTACTGAGTAATCCTTGTCCGCCAGCGCTGCTACCTGAGACGGCGCCTGAACCGGTGGACCAATCAAGACGTAATCGCAGTAGACCCGATCCATTTGAGAGTTCCACCCAGACGTCGGCGTTGGGCACGGCTGGTCGTACGTGTCGGAATACGTCGATCTCCGCTTCGCCCAATTCACGGTGTTTGCCAAGTGTGTGATGCTCTGTGTCTAACTCAGCACTGATTATAATCCTTGGATCAGGAAGCAGCCACTTACCAAATACGGTGACGAGGAACGAGGGCATACTGGGCCCAACGGCGAAGGAAAAAGTCTCGTTCCTGCTCATTCTCAATCAGCATAAAACACAATTGCGCACTGCGCAACATCACGACAGACGCACCACTCAGGCATCGAGCCCTTGACATGATCAGTCTTCCAGCTCTTCGCGGCCGTTTTGATCTGGACATAAGGTTTGGCCCCAGTCTTGAGGTCTTTGGCACTGACGACCGTGACGCTCAGTGTTCCTTCCACTGGCACACTCTCTCCTTCCGGGAGGGTAGTTGCGTTAGGTCCAGGAACAGGGACAGCGTTGCCGAGGCTGTTCAGCCCTAGGCCTCCGCTTCCGTTCGAGGCAGTTCCGCCCGTCGGCTGGGAGACTTGTCCCGCTGCGATATCGTACCCGTTCCCGTTCCCGTCACCGCCTTCTGCCTCGTCAGCTTCCACCAAGACTTCCTTCCCGCTCTTATCCTTCTTCTTCATCAAGCCAATTCGTCTGCCGGCGAAACCGCCCACATGACCAAGACCATGCCCGACCTGACCTATGCCGTGACCAACACCCATCGCGACTGCTCCGCCACCGTGAATGACGCCTTTACCAACTCCGATAGGTACACCGCCAATTTGTGTAATCGCACGGCCGGCCGTGGAGAAGGTACTAGTCTTATGACGGGTGCGCGCGATGACTATGCCAAGAATACGTCAGCAAACTTATGAGGATATCATTGTGCGCAACAGAGATTCAGACTCACTCTCTGGCTGGAAGAGAAGTCGAATGTTGAATGTCCCCTGTTCCCCATGCTTCTCGCCGACGACGGGCAAGCTCAGCTCGATGGCTTCGAAAGGCTCGATTCCGGCGAGGTCGACAGCTCCACCGCCGAGTAAGGTGGACGTACCGACCTGCGCAACTCGTCAACCTCTGATACACATACCGCATATACGCTCGTTACGTATGCGACTCACCCTGTCCCAATCGTTGATCTCGAAAATGAATTTCGCTGCTACTCTAGACGGTACCATTACTTCGAAGCTCTCGTTCCAGACAGGTGCCAGTGTTCTGCCAAGCTGTCAGCTAAAATTCATTGATCTGTAGTGCTCTGGCTGCTTCAGGCAATGCTTACTTTTTCTTCGTTTCGGATTTGAAGACCTTCATGCCGTTAAGAGTGAAAGTAACATTTGGCTGATGATGACAGAGTGAACATTAGCTGCTCTTCCAATCTGTAGAACGAACGGCACTCACATCAGACTTGCCGCTCCTGTCAGCTGCACGAAGACCTTGGGCGCCCAATACATCAACGCGAAGCACGCCCATGTCTGGAACACGTCAGTCAGTATCAATCCATCCGCTATTATCTCAAGGGAGGTGAACGAGGACTCACTGTTGATGCTCTCTCGGGGTTCCAGAAGAATATCGATGGGCACGTAACGGGCGCTCAAACGGACGATACTCCTATTTGAGCCATCTGCTTGAGTTAACATGAATTCCGAAGGGTTCCCCTATTTCGCAACGCCAGTATCAGCAACAGTCGGTTAACGGGAGCGAAGCGAGAATGAATGGCGCACCAAGCACTGCTCAAGGAAGTCCTTCGTGTCGCTCTTGTATTCAGCCACGATATCCTCCTTATCGCCTTCGTCGGACGCGTTGATCCTGAGCCAGATCCGGCTAAAGTCAAGTTCTCGGACGAATCCTTCTCCGACCTACATCAAATGTCAATCAGCTCATACTCATACTTTGCAGAATACACGCTGTATGCGCCGTAAACGCACCTGATCCCACGTAGGATGCGTGCTTCTCGCTTTGCCAGAGGTGAAGGAGGGCCAGTATCCATCGTCGAACATAACCTCGAGGGACCCGCGTCTTGCTAGCTGACCAGAGATGACCTGGAAGACGAGCAGACCAGATTCTGTATGATCCGTACGCCGTTTACAGTCAGCGTTGTCAGACACACATGGCGACTCTCCAGATGACGGAGCGACTTACGTGACGCCATCAATTCTTCCGTAGATAGATCCACGCCGACTTCCGGATTCTCTGCCGCAGTCTGCTCTCCACCGGATTTTGACGCGTTCGACTTTGCAGAGATGAACGATGCACCGCCGAGAGACATCGAAGCGCGATGAGCGGACTGCTGACCGTCGATTAACGACTGCTTCCTTCCCAGATCGGCAGGCACCGCTGGTGTTGCTGAGGTGGCCGTTGGGGTGGATGTGCCAGCTGCGCCTTGCTCGTCGATAGCATCACGATTGACCTCCACACCCTCTGCGGCCTTCTCGAGTTCGTTCTTCTGTGCCTCGAAGGAGACGCCGCCACGCAATGATACGGCAGGTTTGAAGTCGACCTCGTATATGAGGTCGCCCTTGTAGTGATTCGCCTTGTCGAGCTTGATCTTGTCTTTGCGTTCCTGCGGACCGGTCGAAACGAAGGGATATTTCTGATCGCCAGACGACCGCGCAAAGTCCGTCACTTTGATCTCGACGTAGCCGAGGGAACGGTCTTTGCCTATGTTCTGATAGTCCATCACTTCGAGGATAAGGTTTTCCCGGACGTTGTGCACAGGCACATAGACGATCTGATCCCATTCCGGGTTCAGGTTATTGTTCATCACTTCAGTCCTCGCCAAGACCTTGTTGTTCCCCATCACCCGGACGTACGGATCGCTCTTCCCTCCCAACGCCGCTTCGACATTCTTGACATCGATAGCCTTCTTGAGCCAGAGTCGGAGGACACCGATAGGCGGAACGTAGGCTGAAGCACCGCTGATACTACCGGTCATTGCCACCGGTTTCCACTCAGCCGTAAGGCGGATCTTACCAGCGCGACTATTCTGCAAAGGCCACCAATCCTGCTGGCGTTCGCGGGCTTCGAGCAAGTCGCTGAGCTTTGCCGTGATTGTCCCCAAGCTCGAGTCCACTGCAAACTCTTTGCTGTCCTGCACCTGCACCGTGATCACGCTGCTATGCTTTTCTGGGACGAGGAATTCGCACGACGATTCCCATATAGGTTGATTGGCGTGCTTGAGCACAGGCGTAGTATGGACTGAGCGCTTGTTGCCACCAAGGAAGACTTTTGCAAAGGGGTTGAGATCTCCAAGCATGCGGGAAATGTCGAGTTCTTTCGCTTGGTGGATTGTGAGACGAACGATACCCGTCTGTGTGTCTGGTACGGGCTCCATGGTACCGTCGGCACTCTTCTCAGGTTTCAGAACGGGGAAATAGGACAGGTCGTATCGCAATTCTCCTCGATCTTTGCCCCCACCAAGGATTTTACCGACGACTCCTTCTTGCTCCGCATCTTCAGCCAATGAGCCCAGCTCGTGCGAGACTGTGCCAAGCAGACTGTCCGGTCGGTGATCGTTATAGTCGAACAAGTTGAGGTTGAGTATGTCTGCCAGCGTGTTCACGAGGATGAATTGCGTCTCATGCCAAGACGGGTTGGAAGTGGATGGGATGACCTTAGTCTGCGACACCGCTGGCTTGGCACCAAGGGCGACAGTAACGTAAGGGTCTGGTTCGCCACCGCCAAATTTGGTAGCCTTGAGTCCCCGAGCATCAAGGACAGTTACGCGCAGGACTCCGACTGCTGCATCCAGAGGTGTACCGGACAGCAATGCTTGCAAGTCGATCGTGAAGACATTCGGGTCGTACATCATTGGTCCAAGGTTGGCATGCACTTGATCCCGAATGAATGGTGCCAATCCTGGGATGTTGTTGATGTCGAAGCCGAAAGTGTCACCTCCGAGTGGCTTGAGGACGTAATCGAAGGTAGGTTTCTCGATAAAGCTCAGATCAACCGTCTGCACATGTGGGAAGTTGGTCATGAGCTTCAGCTTGATCCTAAACAAGACGTCAGCGATGCAATTACCAGATTTCACATACTCGAATACTCACCTGATCTTGCCGGAGAATGACATGTCCTCTAGGAGAATTGGGATACCCTTGGAAACTGCTCCTTTACCAACGCGGATGGTCAAGACAATCTTCGGGTTGACCCGCTTCGCAGCCTGGCGAGGGGTGATGTCCTGCAAGTCGTTTGGGGTGAAGGAAAACGCCCAATCCATGATAACGATATCCTCGGGTCTAATGATCTTATCAGTACTGCTCCGTGAGCGTTATCAGACCAAAGCCTACGTTTTCGGGAACGTGCGTACAAAGTCGATACGAGGCGCTGAAAGATGAGTCAGCTGTGGTGTTTGTGTCACTCCGTGGCGATTCAATTACCCTTTGTACCAACTGCGGCAGCATATATCAGCCAGACATCAGATCGGACAGAGACTGAACGTACGAGTGAAAGTGGTCAAGCGGATACTCTCCACACCTGCAGGCGCTGCGCCAGCAAGCGCAGCATCCGTACTAGCAATGATTGTCTGACTGAGAACCGGCTCGTATCTGGTAACAGCCATCGCGATGAGCTCTGCAACACATGTCCAGCATTCGTGAACAACTCACATGAGCCAGAATCGCTCCAAAAAGCTGTTTAGCCATTCTGCACTTTCCGTCTCCGTCACCAATCTCGTCTTGACCAACTCTCGCTGGATATCGTCTCTTGCCCTGTGGCGTGTCCGGGCAATCGATAGTGAGTAGTATGACGCACAGAAGGCGAGGATGATGAAGATCCATCCCCAACCCAATTGGAGGACGGTGAAGAAGCGCGTGGTAAACACCGCAAATAGGATCTGCAAGAATCCAGTCGAACGTCAACGGCGGTCGCGCATGACTAGTGTGACCATGGAGACGTACTATGCCAGCGTTGTGGAACCATGATCCGTACATGTTTTCGGATCTGAGCTGCGTCAGCTGCCGTGAAGTTGTATAGAGCGACATTGGACTGACAGGTAACTAGCCATGATATTGAGCTCTTCTTGTGTCTTTGCATCCCTGCCAGGAGTCATCTCGAGTCCCGCAGCTTGTCGCCAGCCAGTAAGGATCTGGTATTCATATGACTTAGAAGCTTCCTCGTAGCTGAGATCGCGTCGGCCAAGTAACTCACCCATGTCGGTACCGGCGGAGCTGCTCCCGCTGGTATGCCTCCGGGTGTCGACTCCTAAATTGCCTATGATCAGTGAAGCTTCGCATGATGACCAGAAATAATTGTACCGCCCCGATGACCTGTCCTTCAGCCTTAGATACTCGGTCGACATCAGCCAGTGTCACTGTTGGAGGAGGCGCCGAGGCAGTGGTGGATGTATCGATGGTGACGGCTAATGATATTGTGATCACATGTAATCAGCGTCACGTCAAACAGATCAACTGTATTCACTGACCTCTCGCACCGCCTTCTTTGCCCTCTCTGATCTTTCGCGCACTAGGAAGACCAAGTTGCGCCTTTGCTTGCGCCATAGATGCAGCTTTTTGCGCCGGAGAGGCGTCCGGGTCGAATGCCTGTACAGTATTCACCTTGTCAGCACTGAAAATCTCGGCGAACGTCGATACTATCAAGGATAGCTTTGACCGCAGGAGAGTGGAGAGACTTCACTTACATGTACTGCTGCCCCCTTGCTCTCATCTTGAGCTACCATACCTCCTACGGCAGCCTTGACGTCGTTGGTCATTCCACCGGCCGACGCACTGGCTGGACCAGTAGGAGCACCATTGCCGTTGGATGCAGCGTAGTCAAGCGAGTTTGGCGCGGCCATATTGCCTCACCGGATCCTGCAGCCTTTTAGTCGGACAGAAGCTCGGCGGAAAGTGCGGCGTGAATGAAGTGGCTGCTTGTTGTTTGTTGGCGTGGGTTATGAGCTATTTGGGGATATTGCGAATTCAGAAATAAACGTTGGACCGTGGTGGGCTACTGGTCAATCAACAGTATCGTCCAGCGTGCCCGGCTTCGTGTATGCCGTGTATGTGATACTAGGACTATGTCGTCGAACGGTTGACAGACGGCTGTGTGAGAAGACAGTGAGAGGGCTATGTATGCTCTGTGTTAGTGTTTGAACGTGTAAAATGCTTGAAGGCGGTCGGATGCATTAACTAACCGAATCTGTCACTCTGCAGTGCCACCACAGAGATTCGTAATGACGCCAGCATTTCCCCGATTAGCCGCCTTTTGGTGAATCCTAATCCATCCCTATCCCTGAGCCCTGAGACGTATTCCCCTCATCGATTCTCTTTCCCTTGCATGTATTTGATCCCGTCGAAATTCCTGATGCTGTTGTCAGTTCAGTCACATCAGTTATATATTTCGATCATTCGAGTATCGCATTTCTTCATCTTCATTGACCATACGTTGATATCTCGCATCTCCTGCTAGTTCCACTTCCAAGAGATCTTTTCAAGCTCGGAGATGCCAGTGCTCATCCCAGACTCGACATATTTGACGCTCGACCACGTACTGATGAGCTGACAGCTTACCACCCTCTCCACTCATCCACCCTCTCCACTCATTCACTCAGTGACCCATCCACTCATGCACACCCCCTCCCCTCCTGTCATCCTTTACCACCAAACCGCCTCTTTTATTCACGATCGACGCCAAACCATTGGCGATCGGACGGGGAAAGGGAGGCCAGATGTATCCTTCTTCGTTTGTTCGAGTTGGTGTCAGACGTAATCCAGGTGCTTGAACGGGCTTTAGTCGGCCTACGGGAAGCTTCCATAGGACAATCGGCCTTTTTGCGTGGTCGTGAGTTGCCGGGTTGTTTGATATATCTACCACTACTTCATCGTATCTTCTATTGTAGCTAGTAGTCGTTCCGCCTTCTTTTGATGCACTATCTTTGTTGTGACCAGAGTACTTGGGCGGGAAGAACAGGTTATCCGCAACTATCTCTCATTGAAATCTTTGCACTCTGGGACGTCTTTCGGAGGTGTTTGTCGTCCGAAAACCCTTTGCGGCTTCCGGTATACCTAGGAGATCGGTTCTGGCTCAGGTCAGGAATTGGAGCTCAGCCCGCCGACCAGAGAGACCGACTGTCGACATTTAGTCGATGAATTGACCCGCAACCTGTCGGAGACGGACCACGAATGCTCCTCTTGATCGGGCGCACTTTTCCTGGGAGCGTCGTTGACAAGACCTCTGGAAATCGGCTCCACCATCAGACAACGCAAGAGCCGATGTCAAGATATCGACACAAGCAAAACTGGGGTAGCCATAAGCGTGTCTTCATGGTATGTCGGGTCAGAGTCTTCGGACTGATAGACCATTCAGGCAATCGACGTCAGACACTAAACAAGAGCCAGGCGTGGTAGTCAAAGACTATCCATTATAATTAATTCATAACCTTGCGATATTCAGCGACAGCAGTAGTGAAGCAGCTGAGCTCCAGGCACGTGCCGATAAGGCCAGGACCGAGGTTGATTTGCGGCGCAAACGTCTAGGATCAGCGGAACGGCAACGAATTTACTCGGGTTGATCATCTGTATCTGAGATGAGGAAACGTATCATGGATGAGCGCTTGCTCACAGTCGATGTCCCAGTAATGGTTACTGTTGATAATTACCTTTCTAGATAACTGAATCAATGTTTGCGGTATCGGCCCGGATGCCACTGTTTGTGAATGGATTAGTGGGTTAATTGCCACTTTGGGTGTCGGGAATGAGGAAGAGAGCGGTCTCATGTTCGAGTCGACCACTCTCGTCATTGCTCACAGTGACACTCCCCGGGCTGACTGAGCATAGCATCGCACCGCAGCACTCGCACCCGCACTCGTTGTTCAGCTCTCTACTCTGCAGCTATCCAAGCGCAATCGTCACATCTCAACCGCAGCTTGATCATTCGCACATACGCACGTTCAAGACCCACTTGAAGGAACCGGTTATCTGATCCCGTTACATGACTTGCTCGTAGACGCGTTGTTGCCACCCAGCTGCTCAGCTACCTCATAGTCGCCCATCTCGCGCACATCTCTTCATTGTCTCTTCCTTTCAATCCACCACTTTACTTTCCTCTCTTGACCTTCGTATCGCATGTGAGTGGTGCACCGCAACACTATCAGTCATGATGCTGCTAGTCAAGCCGCTGACATACCTGCCCTGCACACCCCTTATCTTTGAACCGCTAGTATAGTCGTCATCCGCCCAATCGAGCTACATACACTATATTGTACAGCCTCGAACCGACCTCATGCCCCTGTCGGACAATGTCGACCATGCTAGGCGACTCCGATCTGACAGCGGGCAATACGAGGTGCGGGGCTCGAGCGGGGGTGGGAGGTTTACGGGATCAATAGCGAAGACGGAGAAGGCGTCGAACGGGAGACGTGTAGGCACTCGTGAGCTGGTTTGCCTATCCACTGCCCCATCGCGGATGCTGATATGACACTTTTTGCTATTCGCGATAGCCATTGATATACAGTGAGTTCGCTGCGTCTCATATCCCATGACCTATGATTTAACAGCTTGTTATCGCAGGGACTCAAACAGCTCTCTTCTCAGCCCAATCATCTCCCAGTTCTCCTCTCTGCCCGGTTTGCGGGGTTTCCTACCTGCATCCCCAGCCAAGCAGTCTACGGCGCTCCCAGACCCCTCTAGACCCGGCGCAGAAGGCAGTCGATCCATCTGGCAAGAGGGAGAACTCGATGATGGGCGGGGCACAGTGTGAGTCGTCATTCATTGCTCATGTTCACAAGGCCCAGCTAAACCCGTTGCTAGTCCTCTGTTGCTTGTGTGGTCCAAGTCGCATGCTTTGCAGATATTTACTTTCAGAAACAACGTCATTCCGGATGATCCGCATGTTCCCGAGGTGTATTCGCCGCCCGAGGAAGCTTGCAGTATTCCCAAAATTCGATATGACAAGACGACGGAATACTCTTCGCTCCATGGAGTCGTCCCAATGACTGAAAGTCGGATGTCAGAGCATACTTTGAGCGCAACGCTCTTGAAGACGCGTTTAGGGCGCGCAAATTCCGAGCCTTTTATCGCGTTCACTACTTTCAAACCGTTATCTCGCAAGGCGACTGCACTGGGTGCGCTAGCATTAGTGATTGTCAGCATTAGAACCGGGGCGGCCGTCAAAAGAGTGGAGCTGGGTATGGGGTCAGCTGCAGAGGTGCACGCAACCTCGCATGTGGTTGCTGTGGTGAGTAGTATCCTGGTAGAGTAGGTCGTGGAAAGCTGACCGGGCTTGACGACGGTTAGACCACCTCACATCCCACTCCCTCGATTCACCTATTTGATCCGGAGACGTTCAACCCCATTGCTTCGCCTCTGACAGAGCTGAGCACCAACCCTCGCACAGCTCTTCCTGTCATCTCTCTTTTCGGCCGCTTACTGGCATATAGCACCAATGAGACCCCACTCGCGCCTGGTCCTGAAGGACTGGGGTCGATAGTCACCGCATCATCACTTCGAGTCGGGCATCACCGATCGTCGTCGTCCAATTCCCGTTCGACAGAAAGACGTCTATCTTCGCACGAGAATCCTCAATCGGCCATCCTGTCATCAGCCGTCGAGATCGGTGGTGGCGTGGCTCGCGGAGTATGGGCCGGGCTGAGGATGGGAGCAAGAGCGGCTGGAAGAGCGAGGAATGCGCGTTTGGCTAGAAGCGCCCCTACAGACTCGGGCAGCGGAGGATTCGCTGACGGCGAGGATGACGAAGCCGCGGAGTCAGAGAGTCGATCTCTTGATGATTCCAGCGTGTTCGAGGAATCCTTCTCTGCTTCAAGCTCTGATGGTATATGGATCAAGATCATCGATCTCAACAAGCTCTTTAAGCCTGCGTCCGCATCGATAAGTGTGGAGCGCCCGGTCGCCAATTTGGAGACTATCGCGCACTTCCGCCTTCCTGCGACGGCCTCGTTCGACAGTCGTCTAGCTGTTCAGTCCCCACACCTTCAGTCAGACGTACGCGTCCGGCCCATCGTCCACCTGTCCTTCGCGCCATCGGGCACTCGCCTATTCGCAGCTCCCTCTGATGGCAAGTCATTCCACGTTGTCGACATTCACCCTGCCGGAGTGCGCAGGGCGACCATGAGAGGCGTTTGCAAAGGCGAAGTATGGCATCAGTATGAACTTCAAAGAGGTCATACGTCATCTACAGTGACCAGTGTCTCTTGGGACAAGACTGGCAGGTGGATTGGCGTCAGCACGAACAGAGGAACGATCCACGTCTTCCCCGTAGCTCCCGTTGGCGGCACCCCGACTGCTTCTACTCATGCCTCGATCAATATGGTGAATCTGCAACATATACCCAGTCTGTCCACCATCGTTACGCCGCTTGCTCGACTTCGACCAGGACGCTCGATTGGCACCGGGCCCGTAAGCTCCGATCCTGCTGCCGAGACAACAGAAACAACCTCCGGAACCGCTTTTGGCTTCATGGACTTACAACGTCACCCGGTGTCACCAGAACAATACTGTCAGGACGTCGGTGTTTATAGGTCTTTGACAGCGTCATTCGATCTGACACGACTCTCGGTACACGCTGTAACACGCCCTGAAGTTCACGCTAGCTCAAGCAGCTCTTTACAAGCTCGCGGCAGTGGGTTGACCGAGGTCATGCGTGCCAAGGCATTTGGTGAACATGGTGATCTAGGCGCAGACGCTGTGCTGAAAGCGAGATGGACTCTTCCTAGGGATAAGGCGGATATAGTACTTCTGTCTGACAGCTTGCAGAGCTTACCGCTGTCAAGAACGGGCGATCATTCACGTGTGAAGTGAGTTGTCTACAAGCGTACCTTTAGTCTGATTGGTCGCTAATCTGCCGTGTGTAGGAGTCTAGCGCGAGCTGAGATCAAGACACACTGCCTTGGCAGCCGGCTCTTACCGTCTGCTATCTATATATCGCATCAGATTGACTTTTTTGCTGCCCGACCAATCGACGACTACTCGCCCTTGTCGATGATTGATTCCGAAGCGAAAACCGAGCGGCTGCTATTCCGTCGCGAGGTAGAGGCTCGATCTGCTTCGCCACTCGTGAAATCGTTTGACGAGCCATTGTCGACTGCACTACATTCGATCATTGAATCAAGGCCGATATCTCAGCTACCGGGATTACCCAATGGCTATCCGTCTGGAGCGAGATGGCACAATGCGATACCCATACGTTCTGTGGCGGCAGGTCTAGGAGAAAGTGTGGATCGTGTACGCCGAGAATATGCTCGAGCGCAGCACACGCGCAATCGGCGACGTCTGAGCGAGGCAGCTGTCAATCAGCTGAGTTTCGAGGACGATGCAGTATTCGCTTCTGGTCCAGAGGATGAAGGGGACAACTCTGGTTCTTCGCCTAGCAGTGGTATGCTGCCGACTACCAATACCGACAGTTCTTTGGCAGGCGATGATTGTGACGCGGACAGGGATGCAGAAGGGTGGGGAGACAAATGGGAGGAAGAGTATAGACGGGCCGTGGAGGACGATGGCGGGCCAGAGGAATTGGTTCTTGGGCTCATGGATGAGGAAGAGGAAGAGAGGCGGAAATGGGAATTGAGGCAGAAGGATTTGGCGAGGCAATGGGCAAAATAAGACGCGTAAGAGCGCAGGCGCCGCCGGAAGGTATCACAGAATGGAGGGACGAACGGTATCTTGGAGGGACTATCACAGAAGTAGAGCAGCAGCATCACCGACATATAACACATAAATCATAACACACAAACGTCACACATACAACATCCATAACATCCTCAGAAGCAATCAACAACCATTAGCCCAACTTGAAATTTGTATTTATATGTCAAGTCAGCCTTTGTACGGGTATGGCAGTAAGTAGAGATGGAGATAGATTATCGAGTAATAGAGAAGTTATCACCGTTTGGCAGCATGCACTTGTATTCGAGTACCGCTTGATTGGGAATGAGACCGAAGTATGTGATAATCTTTCTATTGCTGTGGCTGCTGGGAGTCAAAGCAGATGGTGGGAAGGAATTACACAATGCATCATGCTAGCTCGCTAGCTCGATTGCGCCTTTGCGGCTGTCCCGACAGCGCCAGCTCTCTGGTCCTCTTTGAGCCACTCGACGGGGAAACCTCTGACGCCGCCAACGACTTCGCGACGAGGCAAGAAGGTCTGCGAGGTGGACCAGGAATAGGTATTGGGTCGCGAACGCTTTTTGCGCTGGCGCGCGAGGAGGTGGCGGGTATCGAGGGGGATGTCCGCTGGGAGGGGTGAGTTTGGGTCCTGGTAATCATAACGAGACTTATCAGCTACCGTGCTTGCTTAGACAAAAGTATGCGCAATGGCACCGCTTCTGCGAGAAAGCAGTTTGGGATATGTATATTGGTGTAGATAGGGGTATTTACGATGAAGGAGCAGGAGTAGAGGAGGGGGAGGAGACTCACGTTGGCGGCCAGTACAAGGCGATCGAGAATATCCGAGACGGAGCGTCGGTTCTGGTCCTTGTTCGCGAACCGCTCTTCGGCGATCTTGACCCATCCCTCTGCCCCTGACTCGGCCTCTCCTCCGTGAGATACTTCGGCGAGCTGGACAAACTCGTCCCTGCCCGGCCGACCGGGTGACCACCGCGGTCCAGCCAGCAGCTTGAACCGCTGTACAGCGTCTTTAGTTTCCAGCGATAAGGAGGAGACGGGAACGAGCAGGACTGATTTCGTGTGGAAGCGCGAGTTGGGCGAGGAGAGGTCTATTGTCGATGTGAGGCGGATGGCGGATGTGGGTGGGGTGAAGGTGCTTTTGTTCGCGGCTGGTCACGGTCATCATACGTCGTCAGCTCATATCCACGCCCACTATCTGCCACTCCTCTACACAGCTCTACAGCGATGAGAAAACTAGAAGAGTGAGAAAGAGAGAAAGGACATACCCCGTAACGCCTCGCGGTCCTCTGCGATCTTACGCACGAGCGCTTCCCCTTCTTGGATCCGGAACATGCGCATCCAACCGAGACTGGTCGGGTCATCGAACTGGTATTTGGGCGTGTGCTGCACAGCCCACGGTCGCGCGCGCACCGCCGAGCCTGATCCCGAACCAGATCCTGAGCCTGATCCCGAGGCTGAGCCCGAGGAGCCGCGCGGTGCGAGGATTGTAGACGTTGAGGAGATTGATCGTCTGGATGTTGAGCTGGCGGAGGAGGCTGCTACGGCTGCTCGGGCAGCTCGGGATGGGGCGGCAGGGTTCATGGCTGTGCGTCCGTGCTTGCTAGCTTGCGTCGGCGTGAGAGTAAGCGTGAGCCTGAGAGTGTTTGTGCTTTTCGCTCGTGCTCGTGCCGATTCGTTGTACTGTCGATATTAGTACTAGCTCATAGTCTGACTTTCAAGGACGACACCCAAAAGTACAAAGTGCAGAACGAACATTTCGGAGTGCTGCGCGCCTAACTCGGCTGTCCCCGTTAAAACGCTACAACGTTTATAGGCACGTGACTCTCCCCCACTTTCTCCACTCTGTTGTCAATGTGGCACTCATCTGAAACGATGATTTCAACGATACAAGCACTGCCATCAATCAACCTATCAACCAAGCTCACGGCATCATTCCCTTCTGGCCTGTCTCTATGATAGAGTCAGACGTGATCTCATAGACCTTTGGCTGACGAGATAATCGTTGACAGCTATAATATAAGTGCTCTTGCTGCCCTTACCCTGCCCCTGTCATCCTCAAAACACCACACAGTACGTCCGTTCGTGGCGAAGTGCGCTGTTGGACACTAGTCGGCCTAGCCTGAGCACTGCTGACAAAATCTCCGGCAGCCATTGGTCTTTATCGGGAGATGAGTATTCCAGCGTCTGTTTCACTCCGACCTGCTGGTAAAATACATCCTTCCTACGCCACACCGCCGCCCCACCCCAACGCCACTGTCACAGCGGTCGCACAGCAGCGGACAGGAGAAGAGGAAGAAGAAGAAGAGGAGATAATCGACTGTACCCAGCGCACCCCCACTTTCTCCTACTCCTCCTCATCCTGCTCGTCATCCCCGATCAAGACGCCCAGGACGCCTAGCTCTACATCTACAGCTACACCTACACTCCCACATACTCAGTTTCCCCGGCAAGCGTCGATACTCGATAGCGACGAATTCAAATGGAATTCTCCCGTGTATCTCTCTTCGCGAGATGACGTCAGCATGCAGACATACTTACCCTTCCACTACCCAGAGGCGGGAGAGTGCGCGCCGTTCCCTGTTACCGAGGAGGATTATCGATTGACTGATGTCCCCGAGGATATACGACAGATCTTAGCGACTCGCAAGAGGAAGAGGGAGCAGAACCTGCTTGATATCCAAGGAGGGAATGTCCATATCATCGATATCGAGCAGTGGGAGTCGGAACGCAAGATCATGCGCTTACGCGAAGAGAGGAAGGAGGACCACAGCGATGTGCAAGTCTTCGTCGTTCTCGAGGATAGCATCGAAGGTGAAACAGACGCCAGCGCATATAGGAGCCAGTCATTCAATGCGACATCAGAATTGCCAGATCGTGAGGCTGGGACAGCGACGATTGATGGGGCAGAAGCTAGTCGCCCGGACTTGACAATCCTGACCAGCATCGACGACACAGCTGGGATCAACCATGAATCAGCGCAGCCGACTTCCATCGATCCCATTCTGGCAGCGCTCACTACGCGTGTCTCTTCCATCAGCTCTTCGACAGGCATACTCGACAGCACGGCCGAGAATCACACTCCAGACGCCAAAACAGCTCCGCCAATCTCTCATGTCGACCTGACACATAACCTTTTTGCCACTGGGACGATCTCTTCTACCTCGATGTCCGTTCGTTCTACCCAAAGCGACGACGAGAACGCCTCCCTGTCTCTTCCTGTTATCGTCCAATCGGATTGTGCCACAAACTACTTATACAACAGCTTCGTCAGCCAGAAATCCAGTACTTCGGAGTCGGCCGTTTTATCGATCATCTAAAGAGCATCTCAAGGACTTCGCAATATGGCAGATCCCGTCAGATGTTCATTGGGTTGAGGCCCGGACGTCGCCACAGGGTAAAATTCCTGTTCATTACGTTTCAGCTGACTATAGAGCTGGCCCGCTACTGCCTATTCAGTTCAGATCGACATCGAACCATCCTTCAAAACGTCTGCTCGTCAGGGAAGAGAGACTACTGTGATATTGGAGGGGCGCGAGACTTTACGCGCCATCGATTCATTTCTTGTGTACACAATGCAGTGATGAGCCTCAATAGTCCGTGTATATTCCTAGCATAGGGCAGTGAC
>JALPCB010000016.1:0-179660 GCA_026538395.1 Cryptococcus sp. GC_Crypt_3
TGGTGCGAGCCAATGTCGGGGAAGAAGTAATGGAAGTAGAGTTGGATGAGTCGTCAGCGAGCGAAGCGTGGGGCGGTTCACAGAGAGGCGTGTCAGAAGAGGCGGAGTGAAAGTCAGAATATTTGGACATGGTGAGCATTCTAAGAAGGGGATCGCGGGAAGGCGGCGAGTCCAAGAGGACAGAAGAGCTGTGAAGAGGGATGGTAACAAGAAGGAAAGGGTGAAAGGTCGACGCGATCAGGGAGGGAGAAGCGAAGCAAGGCAAGGGGAGAGAAGAGAAGAGAGACAAATGAGCACGACAGCGATGGTGAGATTTATGAGAAAGCACAAGAGGGAAGAAGGAAACGATAACATACCTCAGATCACTAAATACACCATCATATCAGCAGTCAGCTTACTGACTCGAATTCGAGGTTGGCAGCATCTGCACAGACCACACTCACACCTTGGCAGGGCCTTTACGCTTGACTGTCTTGACCCTCACACATTCTGTGGCGAATCTGCGGCATCGCGCACAGGGGAGTTTGGCGGCATCGGGATGGTCGGGCGGGACGAGGGGGGAGGGCTCGCACCGGCGTCTTCGTTTTATCAGCGGAGTCCATCTAGTAATGGCTAATCTTGCACTGCTCAGTGTCGCGTCCTCTAACTCACTTTCCACGTCGACACGCTTCACAGCCTGCGCAAATATTAGCCTCGTTGCGCTACACGTCATGAAGCTACAGTCTACGTTAAATGACACTCACTGATCAGCCCAGACGAGGCAACACTGCCACCACTCGACTTTCTCTTGGTTTGACCCGGACTGAATCGCTCGTCCTCCTGTTCCGGCTTAAAGTCCTCTTCACCATACTCACGAGATAGGTTCTCATCTTGCGCCGGACTAGCTCGCAGCGGACCTCCGAGTCGACCAGATGTTGATACGGGGGTACCATCGCTGCTGTTTTCCTGTAATGATAACCGCTTCCTCTTAGATTTGGTCCTTTGACTTTTTCGTCGCTGTTGGGCTGCCACACTAGTAGGAAGAGGATACGTGCTTGGGCCAGCGCGCGCGTGAGGGTGAGCGTGAAACTCGTTTTGACTGAAATGAGGGGAAATTATCGTAGGAACCGGCTCTGAGGCTCGCCGTGAGGAATTCGGATCCGGGCTGGAATACAAGTATCCACCTCCTGCACCACCAACGATGTCTCCAGTGAAGGAAGTATGGGTTGTATGAGTGGTCATGTGCGGCGGTATACTCGAGTACGGCGGGATCGTGAATTGCGTATTACTGTGAGGGAGCGATATGCCCGATGACGGGCGGAATAACATCTGCGGGTCGTGTATGAGCGGACGGTTCATATCCATCGGATCCACGTTTGTGGTCCAGTACGAATGCGGATCTATCGGTTGATTGGGGTCCATGATTAAATGACACTTTGTAACGACAATTATAGCGAGGGGCCGAAGGGGGTTCAGATCGCAGAGTCGCCGATACGCCGTGCAGCACTACCGTTGGGATACTCGTAGACGCCTCCTCGAAGGATGGTCGGTGTGCTTCTCACCACATACAGCAGAGGGTTCTCGCTGTCCGCTTTGTGTTCACAGTGAGAGCGTCGGTGTTCCGACTAGGTTTGAGTGTTCTCCTTTGTCGACGCTGCAGTCGCACGGTCGAACGTCCTACGTCGTACGTCGTCAGGTCGCGCAGGTCGCGAATGTCGCTAGATGAATCTGGTTGATTGATGGAAAGCGTCTGACTATCGGAGTCGTTATGACTATAATCACCAAGACAGCAGCCAAGAACAAAAGTGGGTACTCGAGTATGCGTGTATGTGAGTATTTGAGTGAGTCGGACACGAACAACGACCGGTGCCTTTTGAGTTTCTGATTCTTGACTTCTATCCTTCTACCGAATCCTTCTTGGCGTCTCGGTCTCCACTTCCCTATATATCCCTCTGGCTCTGCCTCTGAAGGGTCAACGTGATTTTCTCGTCTATCTACTAACCACTATACAGGATGGATCCAGGAAATGAACCGGGAGTAAATGCCTTGCATTACTACACCATAAGTTATGCGTGAATGTGTGCCGTATGGGTCTGGTATGGGTATGGATACCCGTCAGAGTAGGCGGAGCGGACATGAGTGGTAAGGTACCTGGCGACCTGGTGATCTAGTGGTTTAGTGACCTAGTGCATCCCTTGAGGCGGGGCAGGTAGCCATACGAGTGCATCGCAAGGTGGAGCATGAGTCGTGGACCGTAATGCAAGACGCGTGATGCGCGAACCTAACAACTGATTGATCTTGCCGTCGGAATCACGTCGTCCAATTCCAATATCCTGAAACATTACTCTACGCTCCTAGAGGCGATGCGCAGTACTCGTAGGGTCACGGCATCAAGGGTGCATGGCAGCTATCAATCCGCTGCACCACCACTCCTATCACTCCAGGATATCAGAGACGGAGAGACGAAGAACACGAAATGCTGTGCTACGTTGCACCGCTTTTACCCACTGCTTGGTACGGAGATGACGGATGTCGACGGGTGCCTGATCCTGATCAAGAGACCGCGTGGGAGATGGGGCGGCATGCTAAAAAAGTGTAATTATACTTTACTTTTCGGTACTTTACACTTTACCTTCTTGGCATTCTGCCAATCAAAGCCGATATCCGCAGTCCTCCCTATGTCTAATAATCATAATGCAAATACACTTGACCACGCATACAACGCGCCACAACGCATGACATGCATCAAGACATCGAGCATGTCCTTCCACACCATGCTACTGCTATGTACACCGCCACAATGTAACCCCTAACCCATCCTAGGCGGCCCAACATGTCTCATCCCACTATTGACACCGCCCGTCGGGCCGAACGGGCTTCCCGGCATTCCCGGTCCAAAACTTTGCCGGAGAGCCGACGGCCCTGGACCAGGTCTGACATAACTTTGCGCTTGTCCGGCCTGTTGCTGTGACTGTTGAGGGATGACTGGCGATTGGTTCTGACTCGTTCGACCGTATATCGTATTGCCCGAAGCCGTCGCTGATGATGGCTGGGGCGGTGTGTTACGAGGAAATGACGGATATCTCTGACCACCTTGAACAGCTGCGCCGGGCGCAGACATGGCATGTGGCGGAGCTGGGTAGTATTGAGGTATAGGCGGTGGTGGCATTCCGCTCTTTGTAGGCGGTGGTGGCATTCCGCTCTTTGTAGGCGGAGGAGCATGTGGAGATGCAGCACTTCCTCCATTCACCGGACCGCCGAGTGTCTGCCCGGCAGGTGTGCGTAAGCGGACCGTGGTGTTGTCGTGCAAAGCGTGATTCCGGCGCAAGTCGAGCGTCCCTCGAATGCTGGGTGAAGAGACGGGTATGAACCGTCTCGCCAACTCGTGAGCCAACCCAGCTTTCGATGTTGACGCCGAGGCAGGGAGCATCTCGCCAGGAGATACGAAGCCAGTGAGGCGAGTGAGAGATGCAAGGAGCTCGTCGGCTGAAACATCAGCTCTGGGCTTGTAGTGCGAAACTCACCGACTGCGTGTTCTCTTTCTGTGAATGCCAAACCCTTCCTCACTCGCAACTCCTGCCACGTTTGTAGCTCATTGATCATCTCGCTGTTTTCCGCCAGAATGTCTTCCGCAGTCTCCTTCTCCTTGCCTTTGACATCGACACCGTACCACCCTTCTTCGCCTGACTTCGAATGTCTGAACACTCTCCTGCTCCATTCGCGATGACGTGTGTGCTCATGCATGCCTTGCAAGGTGGAGTAGTACCCATGTCCAGACGCATCGGATGAGTCGAGAGTCGGTCCGAAAGTCGGTGTAAATGAGACAGAGGAGACTGAAGGCACAGTGACTAGACGAATAAGCAACAAGTAGCCAAATACAACAACTTACCTCCTCGGGTGATGCTTCCAAAGCCACCGGCACGCTTGGCTGCACGCAGCTCTTTCCATCTGTTCATCTTCAAGCTCGCACGACGAACCAACGACTCTGATAAGGTAGGATTCTTGCGATTCGACTCGCTGGCAACGGTCGATTGGAGCGATACGGCGATTGCGTTGCCTGTTTATGGATTAATGGAGGAAAACCTCATAGGTCGAAAGAGACTCACCAAAGTGCTCGCCTGACGCTGCCAAATTTGCAAGAACATTAGGCATATCGCTGCCCTCTTTCTGCTTCTCCACTTCTCGAGGGTTGACGGCGCTGGTGAACCACTCGCCCAAATGCGGTGTCTTCTGCATGAGCGCCCATCTTTCCGCCGCGATTCCGGTATTGTTTTGGCCCTTTGGTTCGATCTCAAGGAGGATAGAGTGCAAAGCTGCGCAGAAATTGTATATGGCGTGAGGCGGGAAGTGTGAGGGAAGAGGCGGGACAGGGAGACGAAATTGCAAGCGAGGCGGGACAGGATTCGGATATTGGCATGGGACAAGCAGATTCTCGGAGAAGACGTGTATGATGTCCTGTAAACATGTATGAGAATGTGACATTCTCTGACAGTAACTTGTTTGAGCAAACTCACCACCAATCGTTCCCAAGTTAGAGTGTTCTGTCGTAATATGTAGCCGAGAGTATTCTCCTCAGACTGCTTGAAGTCTGGTGGGAGCCATAAGGTCAAGATCCCATTTAAAGGAGCTGGTAGATTCTGCGCCATTCTGATATCTGATCAGCCGCAGATCAAATAATGGAACTTACCGAGCAATGACCACTGCCAATGCATCGCGAATCTCTTGGCTCAGTGCGCCTTTGATCACGACTGCTGGTATCTCTGCCGGTACTGCCTGCTTTGGCTTCTCTGGAGATGCCGACTTCCCAACATGTCCATTCCCGTTGAGCTTGAGGGAGATCCGTTGGCGTTTGGGCTCATGCTCCGCACTTGCTTCGCCGTCCAAAAGGCTCAGGCTGGCATCGCCGTTGGCTTTTGCGGGAGATACATGCACGGCTGTCGCTGCGGTACTCTGCGAATGGGCAAGTGCGGCGGGCGAGGGAAGGACGACTTTCAATGTTGTTTCTGGTGTGGGAGTAGTAGTGTCCCTCTTTCGTTTGACCCCCGGTATGTCTACGCACAAATGCCAATGTATCAGCTTGACGTAAGTTTGCCTGAACACTGCATCCAGCATGACTGTAGCATGATTAAATGGGCAGTATGCAAGTGTTCTAGTATGCAAGGATGGTTTAGCTAATCACTCACCAACGGTCTCCTGCTTTGTGATTGGGACAGAAGCCCGCGTCGTTCTCGGGCCCATGTCAGGCGTATTGCAGCTTGCACAGCCAGATGCGCGCAAGGTTTACTTGTGTACGAGTATGTCGGTAGATAATGTCGCCGTTAATGTTGAAAGTTGTAGTGTACGTGTAGAGACGCGCGCGCGAGAGATTACGAGTACAGTAACTGATTAACCAGGAGGAGATAAAGCAGCTCTTCAGGGCAGGCAGGCTGGTGCAGACGCGCTTGCTTTGGTTATGCGAATAATGTGGTACTGTATATGCGATGTTATTGTTGTAATGGTCGAGCAGGTCACCTCGGTTCATCTGCAGGCTATCGTCGATATCGTCAAGACCGCTACCAATGTTGCTTGGATGGAACTGTCAACATGCGCCATGCATTGTAGTTATGCAGTAGGGCAGCTTGCATCAACGGTCACTCACTCAACCACAACAATAGAGCCAAAGCGAGCTGGGCTGATCACTAAAGCGGTATTACGGCGTTATGCACCCATTGTGGCACTCGAGAGATCAGTCGTGAACGGGATCAAATCCCTTCTGACCTTTTGACCGTTAATGATCTCCTCGCTCGCAGTGACAGTGAGCATACTGAAATTTCGGAATTGGATGCATACTCGACATTGACAACAACGAAACAACGACATCGATTGCACGCACTACACAATTCAGACTCAGTATGTCAGCGACAAAAGGCAGAGTGAGTGTCGGTGCTCTACTGGATTTGCAGAGCTGACAGGACCACTTCGACGCTTGCCCGCCCTCGTTCCTTCTCCATCGGTGCTTGTCCACTTGTACCCGCTTACCTCGCCCCTCTCAATATAACGATGATCTACAATCCTCCCACATCGCACCTACAGACCGCACTGGCACTGACGAGGGTATGGCACCACGCCTCGGCGTCTGATCGGACACTGGGAAACATCGCAAGCCGGATAGCCTGGGTGTTGATGGGGAAGCACAAGCCGACCTACGATCCAGCCGGTGAGTGCCTAGCCGACTGAGTAGCTAGTTTGAGCTGCCTTTGCTGACGATCATGCGCGCTCTAGTCGACGCGGGCGACTATGTCGTCGTTTCCGATGCGCTCAAAGTCCATCTGTCGGGAAAGAAGAGCACGGATAAGATGTATTACTCCCACACGGGGTACATGGGCGGGTTGAAGGCTGTGCCCATTACGCGACTGAGGGAGCGTCGGCCCGAGGAGGTGCGTTTATCTCCCCTATCTCGTGATGTCTCTCTCGTTCTGGGTGTACTTTCCGGGGTTCACAATCCGAGATTAGAGACATAGACTGACACGCTACTCCATGACGCAGATCATCCGACGAGCCGTCTCCGGCATGTTGCCCAAAAACACATTCCGCGATAGACGATTAGAGCGACTGAAGATCTTCCCCGGTGCCGCACCGGAAGTCTACCTCTCAAACGCTCTGACCACATGGCGGGATACTGTGCCTGTGCCAGCGTCAACACCGACAACGACCGACAGTTCAGCAGCCCACCCTCAATGAGCAATGAGCCATAGCAATGGCAATAGCAAAGAGCTGTTGCTGACGATTTGATAGTAGAACTTGATGTATGTATGGTATGAACATGAACACTACCCTCACCGTCTTGGCTCAACTGCGTATGTCTGTCGTTAAAAGAAGCCCGCATTCCCATGACCAAGCCAAAACATAGAAACGTATTATACGATATCATCATCATTATGCGCAGCGGCAGATCCGTACTCGTACTCGTACTAATACATACATGACAGGATAGTCTACATGATCGTCTGATCGTTTGACCTGATTGCGAGATCGTGAAATGCACAGAGGCACAGCGGGTGAAATGATCGATCCCAAGTGATCTCCAAAATGCTTTCGCTTCTTACGAACAACGTATGATATGGTCCGCCCCTACCGCCAAGTGACTATGCAGACGAGGATGATTCGCGCTCACACCGCCGTACCCAGGTTCACCGGCGCCTCGCCCAGAACTTCTTTACTTTCTCTCATTGTAGGTAACGGTGAACTATTGATTGGAACAAGCTTAGCTGGACACACAATGTCAATTGAGGCGGTAGCTGACTCACACTGAAGATTCCCGTAAGGGAGTCGGAGGCGCAGGCTTCGCCGCGATTTTATCAATCTGAGATTGCGTCCAGTCCCCTCTCCCGCCCATATGTGCCATCCCGCCTCCATCCAATATCTGTGCCTCAACATCCATCCCTGTCCGGCTGATCACGCCCGTCTTATCGCTCGGCGTAATAGGTCGAGGAGGCATCAATCCTAGTCCCACTTTCGGTTCCAGACTCCCATGCGAAACAGCTGTCAGTGTTGATGTGCCAGTTGCCGTCGATGCCGTTTGGGCGTTTGTGTTGGGTGCAGGGTGATAATATGACCGTCTCTGTGTGCGATTATAGTCGAACACCTTGAAGCTATAATATACGCGTCAGCCTTACGTTGATCACTAACGGTTTCACCGATACGACAACTCACTGCTCCTCCATCATCCGCATCTCCGGACTCATCATCTCCAGATCTTGCCCTTCTTTCCGTTTTCGCGCCTTCAAGGGGTTCTCCTCTAATAGCAGCTCTTCCAACTCATGTGTAGCGTCAAAGTTGGCTCGTTTGGACTGCGTTCGATGGTCAGCATGGTTCTTGCAAACCTCTTAAACGCATACTATACTCACATCCGGCTCGAATGGTGGCACCACTTCTTTCCGATACAACTGATCCCAATTCAAGTTCCGGAACCACGGATGAGCTTTGATATCCTTCATACCCCCGCCTCCCGCTCTATACCCTAATCGCTTGTTCGGATCCCTTTCCAGAAACTACGAGCAAGTTAGCTACGAGCGCTTGAATGACGTGTGTCGCGCTGTGACTCACTCCCCGAATGGCCTGCATCCCATCTGAAGAACATCTGTTCCCTGCATCTTCTGGCCAGATGAGCGTCTCGCTCATGATACAATTTGTAAGAGCCGTATTTGTTCTTCCTCGGAAGGGACGTTTGCCGAATAACAGTTCGAATCTGTTCTCATTAGCAACTTTCAGGTTATCCAGCACTCACGCTAAGATGCCTAATGACCAGAAGTCCACTGGCGCGGAATATCCCCGCTTTGTTAAGACCTCGGGCGCTGCAGCGAGTGAGCTAAGAGCACACCACAGGCAGACTCATGTGACTCACCCATATATGCCATACTACCCGCCACGCCCGTTAATAGCCGTCTTTCAGAGAAATGTACCGCAATGTTGAAGTCGGTGATATGCGCGTGACCCTTCTCATCTAAGAGGATATTATCTGGTTTCAGATCACTGAAAGGTTGTTAGCTATTGACGCCGAGTGACATGAATCAGGGACTCACCGGTGAACGATCCGTTTTGAATGTAGATAATCGATAGCCATCGCTATCTCTGCAACGTAGAATCGCACAATCTCCTCGCTCATGGCCCCAGCACGATCCAAGTGGACTACAAGGGTCAGTACTTGGTATTCAGCCAAGAACTCACATCTCAAATCTCCTCCCAGCATCAGATCCAGCACAAAGAAGCAGTTCTCGTCGTCTTGGAACGCGTATCGCATGTTGACGACAAATGGATGATCGATCTGTGGTGAACTGTTTCAATATTTCGTTACACCCCATATACAACACTACTCACCTCTTCTAGTAGCCGCCGTTCCTGCACGATATTGGCCACCGCCTTCATCTTGACGCATTTCGCCTTGTTGATATACTTGAGTGCGAAGAGCGTTTTGGTGTGTTTATGTTGCACGACTCGGACCTACGCACAAGGCAGACATGAGCTCGGGCTCTCGGCCTATCATCGCCGCAGAGGAAGCTGCTGTAATGGAAAAAACCTACCTTGCCAAATGCTCCCTTGCCCACGCTCCGTAAGAGGTAGAAATGGAAGAGGTTCACTTCGCCCTCAAAGTCTATAGCCTACATATATGGGAGTCAGTTACTTTGTGCAACGCAGGAGAGATGTACAAGGGCCGCACGGACCTCTGGCTTGCAGCATGCTGCACCCATCCTGACTCGCGCGCTGCCCCACGGACGAGGCTGGCGATGTGGATGCGAGTACTAGCGAGTAGCGACTGTGACGGCTTGACCGGAGCGTAGTGGGTTGACGTGTGACTTGTGGATTGGGCTAAAGAGACGCTATGCAAACGATCCACGGGAGATGATGGGCTGTATTGGTAGATGGTGAGGTGAAAGGAGTGTCGAGTGTGTGGTGGTATGGGCCGGAAGAAGTGCCAAGCTATGACAAAGAGAGTCAGCAAGCTAGAGCGGATTACGGCTTCTTCTGAATAACGGCGGTTTAATTGAAGGAGAAGAAGAAGAAGAAGAGGAAGGTGAGGAAAGGAGGTCTATTGGTATTTCAATCTCTTTGTACTCTTTGTACACTTGGCGCTCGGCCTTGGTCTAGCCAGGCTCAAACAGGGCAGATCTCTAACAGATACCAGGGGGTTCGATGACACGCATGGATCGTCGCCCCCGTCTTCCTCTCATCACATCACCATCACCATCCTCATCTCACTCCCCCACATCAAGTCGTCATGCGCTGATTGTCGACGAGGATCCCGCGCGGGAATTCAGAGCGGAATACGCTCGGACACTTGTCACTCGACATTTGAGACATAACGCTTGATGGTGCCAATGGTACCACACTGCGCGGAGATGCTGGACACGGAGACCGCAGCGCTGTTTCATCCTCATCAGACGAGAGTGGCTCACCTGGTCTTTGATCTTTGAAGTGATCCGTTCTCTGATGTGATCTTGCCGCGGTGCGTTGATGAGATAATTCTTGTTGATGATGGTTGAGTCGATATGATATATGCTTGATTGACGTTTAGTGCTTTGTGGGATATGACCGTGTACGCCGTTGATTTGTGTTCAAATTTGACTGATCGTCGTGGTAGTGCTATTTTGCTAGTCTACTGAGTATGAGTAGAGAACAATGAATCGAGGTGGTTGTTATACACCTATGCCATACAGCTACAAAGTACAGCTACAAGCCGAATCTGAAACATGGGCTAGAGGGAGAGCAGCAGCAGCAGGACACCCATAACTCACAAGATGTACAGGAACAACAAACTAACTACCAACTAGTACCGCTGGCGCTAGCGCTGCTCGAGTATTCCCCAAACGGGTGATTTCCTTATTACGCTACTAACTCACCTGACTGATCAAGCCTGCATCCGTTTTGATCCCTTTTCTCACTTTTGGTAGTACGGGTTCTGATCACATCGACGTGGCTGGCCGAGATTACAATCTTCTAGTAACAGCGACAAACCTTGTTGATGAACACTTTTCTTCATATCGACCAGCAGAACGGTCGAGCATCATTCACAGCAATATTGCGTCAATGCGTCAATGCAGCAATGCAGCGGTGCATCTAGAGCTCTACGGCAACGTGACCATTATGCAATTTACTATTCTACTTGGAAATACTTCCATATGCTTTTCGGCTCGTTCACCAGATCCCTTGCAAATTCTTGCCGCTTCTCCTCACACATGTCCGTCTCCTCCAGGGGATCGAGATGGCAAACGCAGTGCACTACAGCAATGCCGCAATCTGCTTGACGGCTTCTTTGCACTCTGCCTCCGTCCCCACGGTGACGCGCAGACAGCCTTCGCATCCTTGCTCCGTACCCCTGAATCTGACCACGACGCCCTTTGACTCCGCCATGGTCTTGTACACCTCCAAAGCCTTTTTGTTGCTGGCTTTTCCTTGCTCGTCCAGTATCTCCGCGAGGACGAAGTTCGAGTGATTACCACCCAGGATCCGACCGACGCACTTGATTTCTTGCAATGAGTCGATGAGTGCGATTCGGTTCTGATTCAATGTGGACACATTGCGAGACATGGTCGCTAATCCTTCGAGAGAGACGGCCGAGAGCGCGATGGCAGCTGTGGGGACGGAGATGTTGTAAGGTGCCTTTGTGTTGGTAAGGATTTGGATGAGCGGAGGAGGGGCAAGGAGGTAGCCCAATCTGCAATGTTGCGGCAGAACAAGTCTTGAATCAGTATCTGATATAGTGGTGAAAGAGCTCGTGCGGGTTGATCCGATTTTGCACTCACCTTATTCCCGCAAGTCCAAAGCTCTTACTCAGAGTCTGCGTGACGCAGACATTGGCATACTCGTTCACCAGGCTGGCGGCGCTAGTGCCTTCAGGAGCAAAGTCGATATATGCTTCGTCCACTACGACCACGCCTTTGAACAGCGAGTTCTCGAGCACTTTACGAATGACGTCGAGCGGGATGGTGGTGCCGGTCGGGTTACCGGGGGAGCAGATGAAGAGCATCTTGAGGTCTGGGTTGGCTTCGAATGCTGCGTCCATCTGCGGTAGAGATTCATCAGCAGACACACATGTATATGCCGTTTGCGCTCGATCCGAAAGTGGAGTAGTGTCCTCCAGCAGTACAGAGAAATGACTCACGGCAGCCTCGTCCAGCTGGAACGCCCCGTCCTCCGTGACAAGAGGCACCTCCAGTACCCCCACATCATTCACATTGGCGGTGACCTTGTACATGCCATAGGTAGGAGGCGTCGTCATGACTCGATCTTTGCCCGGGACGCAAAGTACCCTGTAGAGGAGATCGATGACTTCGTCCGAGCCGACACCGAGGAAGACCCAGTCTTCATCTGGCACGCCGCGGAACTTGGCAATCTCGCGCTTGAGCTCGTCGTGCGTGGGCGACGGGTATCGATTCAGGTTCTCGATCTCCTCAGCGGACAATAATCCCAAGGTCGACTCGGCGATCTGCTGAGCGTCGCTCTTCGCGCTCTTGGAGTTGTCACTATCACCGTTGGCAGCAGTGGCTGCTCGCGAAAATCCTGGCAAGCTTGGACCAATAGCATTCTCATTTGCGTCCAGCAGTATACCCGCAGAGTAGTCGTCGCGCGCACATCGGTATGGCTGGAGAGCGAGGATGTTCGGTCGGATCAGCGGCTCGAGCGAAAAGTGCGAAGGGTGCGATGGGCCCGCTGCTTTCACGCCGAGGATGGGCATGGTGGAGTGAATAAGTGGTAAGGTGCTCGGACGTGCGCGTTGGTGGTAGTAGTTGAAAGCTGGACAAGACTGAATGACAAGGAGATGAGAGTGCCCAGATATGATATATATGGCCAAATATAAGATAACCCGACTCATACTTATCGTCATTTTGACCGACTCGACACAATCGCATCCACCACGTGATTACGGCTGTCACCGCTGAATTGCCTTACTACTCAATGCACTGCGATGCCATGTAGTATAGAAGCTAGTGTCATATGCATACATGGATCGTAAGTCTTCCGTCTCTGTGCAAGCCTCGATCTATACATTACGCGACGATGCTCAATGGCGTGGAAGTCGCGTTACCGAGAATCTCCTTTCCTTCCCAGAATCGAGGCAGCTCGTTGCCCGGCACAAAGTGTCTCTCCACCTTATCTTTTGTTATGACGCATAAGCGGATACATCCTCCTGACGAGCCGTCTCGGGACATTGCGAGGGCAAGAGCTGTAGTATGTCAGATGTATCCTGTTAAGGTATTGAGGTGACATACTGTTTTTGACGAAAGTGATGGTCTGCTCCTCGTTCCACCCTTCTTGGTACGTCGCGTCGCAGTAACCGTAAACGTACGTTGAGCCGGAGCCTACCACCGTTCCTGTCAGCACAGTCCTCCAAGACGGTGAAAGGGAGGCACGACTCACCGCCGATAGCCCAAGGCTGCTGGAACATGCCGCCTCCCAGGGGGATATTGTACACTGCGCCGCCATTCTCCTTGTCCCAGCCAGCAACGATGATGCCGGCCGACAACTGGTCCTTGTTATCGTAACACATCTTCTCGAACAGCGCAGCCGCAGTGGACACAGGAGGCGCCTCGCCGTAGACTGCAGTGTACACTTGGGCGTGTTGGTGCACCACGTCCGCCACGGCCTGTGTGTCCGCCGCGGAGCCGGAGCGACAGCAGTAGATCCTATCGTGTATGTGCGTCAATTTGTCCGTCACTCGGTTCGCCTATCGCACATTAGTATGACATCAGCGAGCTGTCTCGAGATCAAATGTAGAGCGGCAGCTCACGATATAGCTACCGGTGGTGGTTCGGCTGTCGGCGCCAATCACGACCCCTCCCTCGAACTGGACGGCCATGATCGAAGTCTACATTGATTCTCCGATCAGCATATCTCGCTTTCGCACTGACACGCCCCGACTCACTCCCAGGTTGATCTCGCCATTCTTTAACCGCGAGATGTCCACTCTGTGTATGTTCGCCATCTTGTCTAGCTGTTCTGGTGGATGATATATGACAGTGGTATCAAGGATAGTATAGCCAACTATTGATGTAGACGCTGTTCCAACACGCAAGCGACAGCGACGCGGGGCTCAGGCTGCCAGTCAGTCACGTGGTCTGCCTGAATCGCCTTACTATACGCGGGATTTTCACCCAATGTGGCACTTCTCTCAATTGACCAGCCCAGCCAGACCACTCCATTTAACAGAGAACCATTACAATTGCTACAACAGCTACAGCAGAGTGACAGTGACAACAGTCCAAGTCACTGAATTAGTAGACACTCATCACCACTATTGAGCTCGATATACTACACTGTCCTGTACACAAAGACCATACTCGACTGCTCCTCTTGGTGTCGCGCATCCCAAATAAGCCCTCCAGGCGGCTCCAGCTCTTCTCGAGACACGTACTTCGTCAGCGCAGCATTACACCACATCGCAACGCAAGTCATCACCCCCTAGACGTCACCAGTACCGTAGCCAGACGACGCGCTGCAAGCGGACAGACAGGCATTGCTGCGCGTTCACATCGCGACGACACAGAAGAAAGGCTAGAGAAGCGCGTCGTAGCAGCCGGTATCGCTGAACGTGCATTGCTACTTTGCTGTACTAGCAATTGCTGCCGCTTTGTACGAGCTGGCTAGGAATCGCCTAACCACCTGATTCCGTGCTGGTAGACGGCCTATCAACGACTCGCGATTCACCGACCTCTTCCAGATAACTACGACAGCAGCGATCAATCTCAGTCTCGCCTGAGCTCGACTCGCGATGCCTTCAATACTCTCACCCACGCACCACAACGGTGGATTTCATCACGACCACAAATCCTACGCGCCGTTGGCGGACGAGGTGAACCCTCCATTTGGCAACATTGCTCCTGCGCCAGCCGTTACGCGTAATGGGACAATAGTGTACTCGAAACGCGTATCAAGTGCGACTTCATCCACTGGATCAACCTCTGATCAAGGTGACGAGCAGCACCCACACCAGCATCAGCACCAGCACCAGCAAACGGAACGGGTCGGTTACGGCCTAGAGCAGAAACAGAGGAACGATTCGCAGGAGACCCTATCTGCAGCTTCGGCCTCGGGGTCAAGCTGGAAAGGCAAAGCCCGCGCTATAGATAATCAGGACGGCGAGGGCGACGGTGATGGTGATCTCGGCGAAATGCGACGAGCAGATGGTAATGGCGCTGGCATTGGAGCTAGAGCCAAAGGAAAAGGCAAAGAGCGTGCGTGGGACCTCGAGCAAGGCAGATCAGCGGACAGCTTTGGGAGCGGAGGATTAGGCGCGATCGACGAGGGCGAAGACGTCTATCCACCTGTCAGCGAGGCCGAGGCCGAGGAACGGCGGATCCAGGACGTGAGTAAAGGCACCGTCCCTTCTGTTTCGTGATGAGGCGGTCAACTGACCGAAAGTTCTCATTTTCGCTCCATCACGTCCCTCCTCTCCTACCCCTACGATGCTCGTCGGCCAACGTTTCATCGTCTACCCAAACCCTACAAAACGCTCCGACTGCTACTTTATCTCTCTTTACTTCCAGAACCTCGCCCGTTTCGCAGCAAAAGAGGCAGCGCGTCGCCGTGCCGCACGGGAATCTCGATTACTCCCATCATCACCCAATCCCAATGGCCCAGCCTCGCCTCGCTCGTCATCATCAACGACATCAAACAATCTTCGGCCATTCTCGATGATGTCCAACGGGTCAGTGTCGAAACGAGGTAGTATCATGGGCTTGGTCGAGGGTTTGTGGACTGGGAAGAAGGACTATGCCGAGAGCGAGGTGCGTGCATACCTGTCATGACCACGATCAAAAGTTGCTATGTGATGCAGACATAGCTGACGCACTTTTCTCATCCTCAGCTGCCCATATCTCATTCGCCCGGGCTCAACGGAACGTACCCCAATCCATACGACACGCAGCCGGCCTTTTCGCCCGTACCGAAAATGGTCATTTCACCCACTTCGCCACCGCAGAACTCGCCATTCGCCGACCCAGTCCCAAAAGGCGTGGGCAGGACAGACTCCTCTCAGTCTCTAGTGGGGGGTCGTGATCCGTCCCACAGACGGGGCTCTTTGTCTAGTCCGACACCCGACATCCACCCTCATTCTCAGCCTCATGCTCACGGTCAGCCGCAATCACCACCTCAAGCGCACTCGCCGCTCGCCTCACCGACGGACGGCGTAGGTTTCTCCTATAGCGGTCCCTCATGGAGAGGCGGAGGCGGCATCAGCCCGCAACATCAGAACCCACACCAACATCACCATGGACAAGGACAAGGATATGAGATGCACCATGCCCAGGATGGCGGCGCGGAAGCAGGAGGGGAGAAGTGGTGGCATGCTCTGTGTGCGTGGGGCGGGGACCTGGACGGAGGTCATTCCGACCAAGCTGGAAACCAAGCTGGTCGAACGAACCCTTTCGAATAGAAGAACAGAGGGACGAACCGCCTAGCCTGTTGGAACGTTGGCGGAAGTCGGGTCGTCGGTCGTCGTGAGCTGCGTGAGATAAGGCAAGCTTTGCATACGGTATGAGGATACATCACCTATTATGAATGACAAGAATAACGAATATGCACCGCAAGCAATACTCCTACTCTCACTCTTAATCCTACTCTCATTCTTACTCTTGCTCTTACTCTGCAGCCGCACGACCATGTGTATATTTATGCATCGACTTATCACCTCATAGCCGCGCGTCCATGATATTCACCATACTGTAATTATGCATGAATGATATGAAATGCGTATGCTTCGGTGGTATAGTTACATGAAGCTATGCGAAGGGGTACAATGTCTAGTGTCTACGAGTATACGAGTACTATGTGTGTCACAACATCTATCTAACTGAAAAAGGAAGCTGGAATATGTCATCAGTCCATGCACACAATATACACATCAGTCTCAAAAGGATTGGAGCTAGAGCTGATCGTGAACCATTTCGAAGACGCGCTCGATCCTCGCACCCGACTCGCCTCTAGTCACAATGAACATGGCTACTTCCCACAGAGCCAACAAGGTGAATCCGACTGCGGCGGGATAGAGGACCGCCAGAACAGCTCTTTCGAAGCGCGATTTATCTCTCGAGGTCGGTCGGTCGAATAGGATGGAAACAAAGTACTGTAGACGGGATCGAGCTAGTTTGTCTTGCAATAGCATTTGCGGTGCGAGTGGTTCTTGCGTCAGACGCTGTTTCGCTATCAGCGTAGAAGGAACGAATGTGCCGTGCAATCTATCAGACGATAGCAATTAGCAACGTGGTCAGTGACCAGAGTGCTGTAGACCTGTACTCACCCATACGGGACGCGCTGAGGCAGCTTGACCCGCGCCACAACAGAGTTCATGCCTTTCACCAACCGCTTGGCGTCGATCACCCATAGCTCCGATCCAGCGTCACGAGCAGTGGACGGCGTACCATCCTCCGACAAGTATTGCTCGTCATACACTACAATTGACCCAGAGTCAGCTCGACGCAGATTCACGGGGCGCGAGTAGTCATCAGCTGACTCACTATAAGTCAGAAGAAACCCGTCGTCTTCGTCGACAGCATTCGCACGAGGAACAAATTGCGGTTCTTGAGCATACCAGCCTTCGGGTAACGCAAAGATCTCGATGGGACCTTTGACGCCTCTGCTCCAATCCTCCAATATCTCCATTGAACACCTGTTGTCTACCGGCCGCATATCTTTGCCTTGACCTCGAGCTTGACCTCGGCGGATCAGCTCTGCCACGTCGATCTTGCATATACAGTCGACTTTGGCTGCTCCGCCTAATCTCTCGTCGAATGAGCCGGACTGCATCGTGCATCCGTACACGTATTGCGAAGCAGACATGCCTCGTGCGGTAGGCATGGAAGGGAATTCGAATGGGATCGCGGTCAGAGGGAAGGAATGCGTGATGGTGCCTTCTGTTTCTGGATCATGGGTGTTTTCGGTATAGCCATTCGGCATGAGAAAGCGGTAATAATGTAATCGGACTGGATCGTCTTCGCCAGCACGCTTCTCCACTGTGGGTATCTCGACTGCGCCAGCCGCGTAGACCAGCTTGGCACTCTTGAACCGACATCCGAGCATGTTTATAGCGACGAGCGTCCCGCGGTCGTCGCACTCGTCCCATGCGTTGGCAGTGTGGAAGATCAAGCTGGGTTCAGCTTCGCGAAAGCGGACTGGTTCCTGGGGTGTCTCGGCCGAGCGCAGCAGTCTAGGGAAGATGACGAATTCGGATGGCAGAGTCCGGTCGAAGTGGATCAGGGGGACAGGCGGGTGAGAGAACAGGTTTGCGGGTGAAAGAGTAAGTGGGAGATTGAGCAGTATCGTATGTGTCCGAGTGGCGGCAAAGTCGTGCATCCTGTAATGAAGTAGTGGGATGAGCTCTAGCTCATGTGAGTCCAAATTAGCTCACATCTTCGCTCGTCCGATATCGATGCCTTCCTTCCACACCACGTGTTGGCCTTTGCGATCGATGACAGAGTATCGGACATGCGGAGCATCGAACATCTGGGTCGAGTAGAACAGTAATGAACCGTCCACTGGGTCGACACGGGGGTGCGCCGTCATCCAGTCCTACTCTGACATCAGCTTGATTCCCTCTATTAGCGAACATAGCTGGCATACCTCCTGCACCCTACTCAGCCCAAAGCGTTTCCACCATTCCCATGGTCCACGCCGGTTCGCCAGGCTTTCACCACTGACCTCGTCCTTCAGTCGATCCCAGTCCACAGTCTCGAGCTCCGGCAAACGCACTTCGAGCGGTGGACCCGACTCACACGTGGCCAGAAGGCGCTGGTCGTACTGTACCCTCGACGACGGTCGTTGAATTAGCGGCAGCTTATCGCCCCCGTCCTGATCTAGGATATCATCGACCTCTTCTTCGTCGATATCCATCCTTTTCTCATCTAAAGCCTCACTGCCCATACCTCTGCCCCACCAGATAACGCTGGTGTTAGCCACGCTCAATACACCCATTCTCGCTCTGAGGGCAATAAAGAACGCCTGGATAATCGCTGTCACGATACGATGCAGAGACGATAGAGGCGAGATGAGCAGGGCGATGGACGGGATTGGCGAACGAAGTAAGATGAGCGTCATCGTCAACAGCGGCGTAGCCAGATGGCGATTCGTATATCTTGGCAACTCTCTTCGGTCCTGAGTAGTAGGGAAGTAGACGCCATGAAGCATCCCATCTCCGTCGAACCTGTCACCCAAGATATCAGTATCGCTTCAATAGCCGTGTCAGATGAGAGAGGCGAGATAGATACCAATGATAGTGCCTTCCCTGCTCAGGAGGGTAGACGGGGTTCCCGCCATTCCGGATATACTGTCCTCCCAGTAACTCTTCTGGTATCTCGCCATGCACGACATCGCAGGGATGCGAGATGAACTCTTCTGTTACCGGCGCGAAATTGCCTTTGAGAAAAGGATGGATGTGCCCTCCGTCCGGTACCGCGCCCATGGCGTTTATTTGAGCACAACGGCAGATGCAGCTCTCCCAACGAGGCACGAATGAGGTGAGACTATCTGATGTACATCGTCAACAAGCGGAGACGTGTACCAACTGCATTAATATAACATAGTGAACCGGCCAATGTCCAGAAATATATTTACCAGGTTTGTCACCATGACGCAGTCCACTGTAACGAAAATGGGTGGCAAAAGCCAAAGACCACGTGGCCAGTGAATCACTCGCAGACCCCCAAGTGCCACATGCACTTTTACCGCGTATATCACCGCCACACTCAGTCGTACTTCGCTCGCTCGCTGCTTTGACGTTTTGGTTGAGATGATAGTTAGTGCTAGCTTGAATGTTGTTATTGAAGTCTCGGTATCAGTATCTTAACCATCCTCCTCAAAAGCTATAACACGGCGGATCCTCTAGTTCTCTCTCGCCATGTCGTGAGTAGCACCCACCCAGTCGTGTATTGTGAGAATACAGCTGACACGCTTCAAACCTCCTCCTCTATTTCTACCTCTAATTGTACTCGCTCGCCCGACCAACCTTCAAATGTCGAATGCCGCACGGCAAACGTCGAACGAACTACAGCCAATACGCCCACGTACCCAAATCGGAGCTTGACGAAGCACAGATACGCGAATTGGAAGAGTACGAGATCTCCCAAGGACCCTTATCGGTCTTGCAGCAGGCAGTGCGCAATTCGTCGCAGGTCCTCATCTCGCTCCGGAATAACAAGAAGTTGCTGGCTAGGGTAAAGGCCTTTGATAGGCATTGTAACATGGTTCTGGAGAATGTCAAGGAGGTGCGTCTTGCGTTTCTCCGTTCTCGTGTCTCTGTGTCCGTGCGTCATTGTGTCGCTGCGTCTTCACTTTGACCTGCGAGATGGGCTGCCGTGTGGAGGAGCGAGCGGATGGTGGAGGGAAGGAGAAGGCATATAGGCTGTCTCGCTTGTCGACGTAGGCGAAGTAGAGGAGGGAGAGTTGGGGTAGACAGGATATTGAGATACATGGAAGCGTTCAGAAAGTAGACCATGACAACGCTGACACCCCATCCCTGCCATAGATGTGGACAGAACAACCGAAGGGCAAGGGCAAGAAGCCAGTGAACAAGGACCGATTCATCTCGTGAGTCTGACCACCGATCACTCGTATGAGTGGTCGTAGCTGACCGTTCCACGCACAGCAAAATGTTCCTCCGGGGCGACTCTGTCATCCTTGGTAAGCTGAGACGCCCCCCTCTCTGCGATGCAAGACAGCTGACATGTGCTTCAGTTCTCCGTAACGCCGCATGATGACTTGTGAGAGAAAGCACCAGGAGGGTGTCGACTGGAGTGTCGAGCAGAAGAGCGAGTTGAAGGAAGTGAGGAGAATATCGACAAGCAGAGAAGTGATAGCGTAGACTATACGTCTGCGTCAGGTTTCAGACAAGACAGGTATTACATCATGCATGATCATTGTATTCTAGCATGTGCTGTGTGCTGTGTGCGGGTGTGCGGGTGTGCGAATATGCCACCTGGGTATCGTACATACTACTATACTACTATACAGCTATTCCTCTTCCGTCTTCCGTCTTTCACTGCGCTCTGCTACGATCGACGTGCTGCGCTCGCGCGCGCGCTCACTCTCACGCCAAGACCCCCTCGCCTTTGGAAGAATGGCTAAAGTCCACCACGGAGTTGACCGCTTTCATATCTACTTACCCCCCAATCTATCAGCATCAGATCGCAGGGAATACATAACCAGGACGGGATGCAAGAAGCAAGACGCACCTAATGACGAGCCGAGACCGATATGCGTATGAGCCTTGATCGTCAGGTCATCCCTGACCGTGCCGATGATCTCGACGAATGTATCTTCGATGTGCATGTCCTATGTTCAAGTCAGCATATCAGCATATCGGCCGCAAGGCAGCATTGTCGGGAGGTCAGAACATACTCTGGGGATATGCACGCCGACCTATGAAGCAAAAGTCAGCTATTGATCACTTGAGGTCTGAAGTGAAAAGGTGTGAGAGGAAAGCTGACCTGACCACCATCGCTCGTCTCCACTGTTGCGGTCTCGCCGGAGAGCTTGACGACTTTCGCCGTGAGTCGGACCGTGTCGCCCTTGTGTTGCTCGAGCGTGCGCGAGTTGATGCGGGCTGAGCGGCGAGTGAGCAGAAAGCAAGGGGCAATAGGGGTGAGCCTGAGCTGATAATCATCAGGAAGCAAGGAGCGAGGAGACTCACGTTCTGGGCCTAAGCGGGACATTGTAGGTGTATTTGGCGATGGAGTAGAGGAGTTGAGGTGTGTTGAGAAGGAGGGTGGGATCTGTAGTCGAAAGTTGATAGTTGACTTAACGGTTGACGGTACTGGACGCGTTTTTGACATTACGGACTTTGAGCGCGCATATGGCCAAAGAGATGATTTGGTCCCGTTCTCGGCCCTGATAGATACAAGGACACGTGATCAGAATTTTCAAAAGTTGTCCAGAGCACTCGAGTACTTTATCGAGACAAGAATGCTCTCATCATATCCCAGTATCACATTATTGCTGTAAAATCACAATCAGAAAACAAGCAAGATGGTCTCTTTCCAGTAAGCAACATCGTGGCTATGTCGCTGGCAAGAATGTTGAGACAGAGCTGACCCACATGGCCGTGCCGCAGATGCGATGGGTGTGCGGACACGGTGAAAAAGCCTAAACTCGACCAACATCGTCAGAAGTGCTGGTCTTCATTCACGTGTCTTGGTAAGTGTCTCTATCATCACTGAGTGAAGCAGTGCAGGGGGCGTAGCCGATAGGTCGTGCGTGCTGGATCTCGCTGACGATGCTATGCTGCGTTGTCCTCCTAGATTGCTCGACTACGTTCCGGAACCAGGATTACAAGTGAGTCCTTCTCCAATCCCCCAATCCTCCAATCCTCCACTTCTCCTCTGTTCCACTGGCCTACCTCGTGTCAAGTACTGACGACCTGCTGTGAATTCAGGAGCCACACGTCGTGTGTGACCGAAGCGGAGAAATACCAAGGGGCATTGTACAAAGGTCCCAAGAAGGTGAGTCGGAGTGTGTATCACAGCGCTGCATTTATATTTGGTTTGAGCTCTCACTGACTTGAGTTGAATTCTCAGAACCAGCAACCGCAACCGCAGCCGCCAAAGCAACAGCAAAATCCTACTCCGTCCACTTCCGCTCCCATCACTCCCGCCGCCGAATCTCCCGCTCCCACAGCGTCAGCGTCAACATCGACACTGAACGTCCACCCCTCGCGTCTGAACCAGATGGAGCAGTCTCAATCAGATACCTCGCGATCGTTCGCCAACGGTAACGGGGCTAACCCGTACATGAGTAATGGCCGAGGACGCGGCCGGGGCGGTGGTCGGGGCGGTTTCGGCGCGTCTTCTCGCGGCGGCGGCGGAGGCGGGTTCGGGGAACGATCATACGGTACAGCCGAGAACAGACTTGGTAATCCTGGTGGAATGCGGTCGTGGGGCGCATCAGCCGAAACGACCCCAGTCCCATCGGGACAAGCGCAAGAGCAAGTTTCTGTCCCTATGCCCACGCCTGCGGCCGAAAAGGCTAAGACGAGGAGAGGCAAACGGGGGGATAAAGGCGGTACTGGCTCAAAAGCCAACTCCAAGCGACCTAAAGGCGAGGACGAGCAGGACGACGCGCCGGCACCAGCGACAGCGACAGCGGCAGCGTCAGTGACAGCCACAGCGGTCACAGAACCAGAACCCAAGAGCAAGAAGCGCAAGTTGGACGAAGGCGCTAGCGCAGAAGCCACGCCATCAGGGGACGACTCGAAAACGCTGAAAAAGATCAAGAAGAGATATACCAAGCTCGCGGATAAAGGCGGCGAGATGTCTCTGGCTCAATTGGTCGACACTTTGGGCAAGGATAATGATGCTGCGGACGTCCTGAAGTCGTTAAAAGTCACGGTCAAAGATGGTTCTTTCACCGTTAGTGTATAGCTGGCTTAGCTAGCTAGCTCCCTTATTATATCTGCTATGAGTACGAGTATGGCTTTGACATGTACCTCTTCTTGCATTTTGCTCTTGCTTCTGCGCCTATGATATCATCACCCCATCACGAGCGAGCGCACAACGCACATTCCGAAGCCATGCATGTATATTGGCTAGTGATGCAACACGGATATTCGTTACAGATGTATCGTATCGTAATAAAACTTGTATAAGTCCAATTCAAATCCAGATCCAATCCAGATCCTTTCTAAACCCTAGTCCCCAAACCCTTTCGCCCACACACATCCACCAATCGATCATCTTCAATTCTAGTAGGGTGCAGTATCCCGGAAACGTGGACACGTGAAAACGTGGGGTATAATATCGTAAGTATAAGTAGAGTCATACAGAGTCATGTTTGATTAGATGATTATGTAGTGCGATGCGCTACTGTGACGGAAGAGGGGGAAGCGGTTTATCAGATCTGGGAGTAGGCGTCGTGGCCGCTGTTGTTGAATTGGGAATCGGGATGTTCTCGCCATCGACACCTTTCGCTACGGGTAAGTTGAGACTCTTGACGGCGGGGGATATCGATTCTTCCTTGATTGACGAAAGAGATGCTGATGACGCTGATGTGGTCAGAGTCGGCGGGACGGTCTCCGACGTCGACGTCGTAGTTCGCGTCGTCGAAGGAACCGGGTCTTCTCTCGCCTCGGGAGTCGGAGCTTGCACATGCAATTCCAATGAAGCTTTCGGTTTCGCCGAGGCCGATGCTGCAGGCGCAGGGGATCGAGAGCCTTTCCGCTCGATTCGTAGGCGACTAGCGAGTGTTTTGGCTGCTTGCTGCGGCCCGAATGAGAAGCCCTTCTTGGTCTCATTCGCGTCTTTCGGATCAGACGACTTCCATCGTCTCCAACCGTCAAAGTCGATCAAAGCCTGGATTATCAGCAAGGCTCAATAGAAAAGCTAGCTCACCTGCATACAACCCCATTCTACAATCTTCTTGTCGAGCCATTTGAGCGAGACGGGCTTGGTCAAAAAGTCGTTGCATCCCGCAGCGAGGGCGTTGACACGATCGCTTTGCAACGACGAGGCGGTCAGAGCGACGATGATGACAGACGACCTGAACGGTGATGCCGGGATAGGCGCATCTGGTGCTGCCGCTGCTGAGTGCCGAGGGTGCTCGGTGACAGGAGTAGAAGGGAATACTCCAATATTGTTATTCCGTTCCAGCTTTCGAATCTCCTTTGTGGCCTCGATACCGTCCATGACGGGCAATTGAATATCCATCTGATTGTCAGCGAGTGCATGGACAGGGGTTAACTCACCAAGATCAAATGGAAGCCGCCAGTGCGCCATTTTTCAACGGCCTCTGCACCATCTTTCGCCGATTGATGCTTGATCTTCTTCTTCCGTAAGAACATGCTCAGAATGTTTTGATTGATAGGGTTGTCTGAATGTCAGCGAGAGTAGCAAATAATTTGGCTCACCTTCCACGATCAGAACGTTGATGGGCGGAACGACTACATCCTGAGAGTCATGTTTCTTAGCGGGTCGAGGTGGAAGCCGTTTGATGTCCTCCAGTTCGGGCAATGGTGCTTTCTTCGGAACACGCGGTGGCTGGAATGTAGATTGGTCCGGTTTGGGCGAGACAGTGGGGGACGTGCCGGGAGTGAGCTTACGCGTTTCGCGCGTGATGGTAGATGACCGATCCCGACCGACAGCAACGACCGGTGGTGTATCTGATGCGGGCAAAGTTCGCCTACGTGAGTTGACGCGACCTGGACCTGGGCGTTCGGTGACTGATCCTGGACGCTCTTCCGCGCCGGCCGCAGATGCGTTGGAGACGCGTCGAGCTGCTTGAGGTGATATCGCAGGGGATGCGACGGTTTCCTCGCCTCCCGCAGACGTGCGACGGCTGGTCGTACGTCTGCGTAATGACTCGGAAGGGATGCGGTGAGTGGACCCCCGTCGCTCACTCTTGACAGGAGGTTCAAAGAACATGCCGTACGGTCGCCCATCAGGACTTTGCATCACCACGCCGTTCGCGCCTGAAGCACTCGTCGAGCCTTTCGAAGCAGCAGAGAAGTACTCGTTCGCCGGTGTTGCCAGAATGTCGCCAGGAGTGGGCAATGCGAGATGCAGTCCTTGTTCCGTTCTAACAATTTGGGCAGCAGACGGTGGGAATTCGCCCAATGGTGAACGTGCTTTCTGCGAGCCGGATGACCCAGTCTCAGCTTTCGAAACGTCTTCGCCGGATTCCTCTGCGACAGAATCGAAAAAGCCGGCATCTCTTTCAGCCAATGGAGTGCGAGCGCCGGGAAAGTAGCCTCCCCCAGGTGACTTTGGTGAGGTAGCGATAGGGGAGAAGAATGGGTCGACAAGAGGTTGATTGACTGCAGTATGCAGAGCCGTGAGAAAGCGTCGCGGTCCAACAGGTTTCGGTATGACCATAACCTCAGGGTGGATAATAGCGCCAGGGCCTGTGGACCAGGGTGACCCGACAAAGCTTGAGATGACCTCTCGAACTTGGTTGTATCGTTCAAGCGAGGTGAAGTGGATGAGTACTGCGCCAGGCGGTCGCGTAGGGGTTTGTCGGATCTGTGGTGACGAGCGCGTTCGAGACGACATGGTTGGTCGCTTCAGGAGACGAGGCTTCAATGCCAATGGTTGAATCTCGGCACGTATCCTAAACAGCTCCCGCTTCAACACTGCAACGTCATCGTCGATGATCACAAAGCGCCCTCCATCCCGCATGGACGACGTAAGGGACATCGCTGCGAACATTGGGACTTCGCTTCCGGGAGTGGACGAGGTTGTTGATCCGCCATAACCCGAATCGTGTCTTGCAGCAGCGACAACCTTGGCCCGATCCGACTCATCGCCGTCGATGGGAAGGTGAGAGATGTCCATGCCCCATGCTGCGAGGTAGCTAGTGAGATGACGAGCGAAGACGCTGCTAAGATTGGCATGGATGAAGACCTTGCGACCACGTAATGATTCTGCAAAGCTGGAAAGTTCCGCTAGTGTAGGCTCTTGGGCCAATCGCATTCCTGTGAATGGCTGACGGACCGCTTCCTCCTCCACAGAGAGTACGGTCGGTTCTACGATTGGTGTACCGCGGGGCAATAAGACAGAGAGCTCGTAAGCCCGGCGAGGCATACCAGAGCCAAGGGGTGACGACGGCTGCACGTCGGTTCGGAGTACGGCATTTTGCGCGAGTAGTAACCGTCGACATATCGGCGAGTCGAACTTTGGCTTTGCAGCCTCGGTGGTTTCGGCGAGATTCGTGAAGGGATTAAGCTCAGCTTTGGGAGTTACTGCAGCAGATTCGCTCGGTTGGTAGATGTTGTGAACGATCTCAAACACGCAGAGTAGAGGACCGTCGGGATGGCCTGATGGTGGGAAGGGCGCGGTTCGCCCTGGAGATGCAGATCTGGAGGAACAATTAGACTGTGTGCCTGATTTATATTTGATGTCTGCGGCTGTCAGTGGAAGACCGACTCTGGGCGTCATTGACGGGCTTTGGGGTACGACTTGGAGACCCAGTTCGATCGTGTCGTCTCTACTCGCCACGAGCATTATTTGGCGAACGATCTAAACGGTCAGCGCTTATTGTTTCTCTCCACTCACATGTCCCAAAACATGGCTCAATCCCTCTCCATCGCCATTAACACTGACATGCTTGATTCCCACATCTCCGTGAAACAGTACGAAGTCGATACCCTTCTGTGCCGCCTGTCCGCTGAGCATGTCCGCAACGCTCTGCAGTAGCTCTCCGATATCAAAGTCTGCTCCTGACTTGGTAGACGGCCCATCTGCGTTTGATAGATCTTCGGCATTTGCGGTAAGATAATTGAGCCCTCGCATGGATGTAAGCAGGGCTGAGAGGGAGGTGGCTGGGACCTGCACGGAGCAGCCGGAGTACTGCTCCTTGGCATTATCGAGGAGATGTGGTGGAGACAGGTGGAGGAGGGTTTGAATGGCGGCTTGTAGTGAATCTGCAAGTTCGACCGAGATGCTGTGCAGGGGAGAAGATGTACTAGGTATTGGAGTTGTGATTGAGCTTATTGGTGGGTGGGCAGAGCCTAAGCTGCCGAATGTGGGAGAGAGGGGATGGCGGAGGAATCCTACGCGATTGGGCAGAGGGGACGAGAAAGTACGAGTGAAAGATGGGGGCGGCTCGAACGTATATTCTTCAATCGGTGGCCCTGCGCCAGTAAACTCTGGGTCTACCGGTATACCGTCGTGGGAGAGCGGGTCGGTAGCGGAACGGATGTGTGATCCACGCCGACTGGACTGCGCAGACGGTTCTTCCTCTGAACTTGACGGATCGAACGTGTCTGTGGAATCGAATGGGTCGGATCGATATTGGTTGCCGAACCCGTCAACAAGCGACGAACTGGGACGCGAAGATGACCATGAGAACAGCGGGTTGGACGACGAGGACGACGACGACGCGGACATCTACATTGTAATATGTTAATGAGATTCGAAGACGTCTTTACGAGGATGTCGAAAATGGTACTTACAGGTATGGGCGGTTCCATCCTCGCGAAACGGCCTTCGCCCATGCTCGAAGTCGGCCTGCTCAAACTCCCATCTACGGACCCTGCGGAATCCCACTCGCGAGAACCACCGGTGACGGCCGATATGGGCGTATCTCCTAGTGCGCTCAGTAAGCCAAAGGGCGAGTCGGCGGATCGATAGGATGAGGGAATTGATAAGGGCGCCGGAGGATCTCTGGGGCCCGTAGATGTGGATGTGGACGGCATCGCGACGCACCCGCCGCCTGGTGCAGGTATATGCACTGTTGTCCCGCTCGAGATTGATTACTGAGAGTCGAGCAACGGGATGTACAGTTCAGTGATCAGTAGACAGTAGACAAGGGGGCCGAGGCGGTGAACGAGTGCGAGTGCTCTATTATTATAGATTGCTGGAATGGGCCTAACAAGGCGCAGCGTAGGAATGGCAGTGATGAAAAACGAATGACGACTACCACTGCCAAAACCACCTTTGACTATTTTTTCTCTCACTGTGGCAGCCGGCCTCGCCCGTCAACGTAACGTAAAGAACAGTAAGAGCAACGTAAACATACTGAACATACTGCATGCATCCAAATACCAATGCATGCATCGTATTCGTACAGTCTAGACAAGAGCAGAAAGAGACAAGGTAGGTTATACGTGTATGCGCAACACTATGTTCCGGGACAGCAGATAAGAGCTAAGCAGCTAAGTAGCGGGATGAAAAGTCATGATCTCCTCAAATAACAATCGCTTCAATTCTTCTCGACTAATGCTTTCTTTCTGATTATCAAAGTCGAGGAAATTCGGATCGAGGGGCTTGGCCGAAGGCTCGTCCTCTGGATCATGGTACGCTTCGAGGTATGGATGCGAGAGACATTGCTCAACTGTAAAGCGTTTGCGGGGGTCGACTGCAAGGTCAGCGCCAGCCAGTTTCATGTCGACTCACAGGTAAGCGTCTTCTCCAAAAAGTCGATGGCGGCGGGACTAGCGTTGGGGTAGAGCGACTGGAACGTCCTCTTCTTTCGGAACCTGGATTGGCTCGTTAGTCAAGTGTTCGATGCATCGCTCACATTGTCGACTCACGGCAAGTTCCTGACATATTCCTTTGACCGCTTGGAAGTGATAGCGTGGAACTCCTCGATAAGCGGAGTACCGAGCACATCGAGGATAAGGGACAGCTGGTGGTGGCTTGCAAGGTTAATGATCATCGCAACTAGCTAACTCACTAGTCCTTCCCCGGGAAAAGCGGTTTACCGCTGAGCATCTCAGCGAGAATGCATCCAACGGACCACACGTCGATGGACTAGTTCATCAGCTTTTGTCGTGATTGCTGTGACTTACCTTGGTGTACATGCGGAACGACAGCATGACTTCTGGAGCGCGATACCACCGAGTTGCCACATCTTCTTCATCAGTAAAGACTCGAACATGTCACGCTTACATTCAGTCATGAAGCCTTGATTGCCTCCCTCGGCCGGTGCGCCAATCTGGGTACTTCTTGCCAGACCGAAATCGCATACCTTCAAATCGCAATTCGCGTTGAGAAGGAGGTTGGATGGTTTCAAGTCTCTGTGAATGACTAGTAATGTCAGCAAGAACAGACTTCCTTTGTGCTCACTTTCAGCCGAGTGGAGCGCCTTGAGGGCTCTGCATGTCTGATACAGGAAGTATTGGCAGTGATCGTCGCTCAGATCCTGAGTACGGATGACACGGTGCAAGTCCGTCTCGAGCAGTTCCTGTACCAGATAGACTGACATCACGCATCAGCGGTGATTGTTTCGCAAGGTGCTCTGCTCACCTTCCTTGAATCCCTCGTATGAAGGCGGTTGGACGATATCGAGCACCGAGATGATCTGTTCATCAGCGCTGCCAATTGTTGAGGCACTCACATTCTCGCTGACACCCTCTTCCGCAAAGTACTTCAACAACTTGAGTTCTCGCAGAGTACGCAAGGCGAACATGGAATGGTCGAAAGGAGCGATTTTCTTGATGGCGACTTTGGTACCAGATGGCCGATGTACGGCAGACGCCACGACGCCATAAGCTCCCTCGCCAATCACGTCCAATACGTGATATGCATTGCCTAGCATAGGGTGAGTGACCGACTCAAGGCACAGATAGTGTGGTACTCAAGCTCACCGACGTTGAATCTGACTTTGCGGGGAGCGGCTGCTGATGAGCCTTTGGTAGTGCGCTCCTGTCCTTGGGACTGTGATTGAGCTGGTGCTTGGGCTTGGGAATGAGCAGGTGCGGGTGCGGTCTTCGACTCGGAGGGATTGGTGGTGCGACGCGAAGTGGTGGTAGCCATACTGCTGCTGCTGGTGGTTATGCGATTGATGGCGGTCTCAGATAGAGAACAATCTATTGCGCTGTGAGATGATATACGAGAGTTGAGCACTTCACTTGACCGCGCAATCAAAGGAGCAGGAGGTATCGGTTGAAGGGAAGGCGTGTGAGGTATACGGGCAGAAGGATCAAGGACAAAGGAGCCGTGAGCGTGAGCGTGAGCTGGAGCGTTGGCTATGGTATATTTGTGAAAGGAGCGTGACTTTGAGGCTTATGATGATAGTGCGACAGTAGAGCCAGTAATGACAGTTGGGCAGCGATTGAAGTTGCCTGATCAAGCTTGCGAGAGTAAGTACGATTTTGGGTAGGGATGTGATGAGATCAAATGGATGCAATTAAAGTCTACATCAAGATCAGTAGAGTTGAGTAGTGATCGCTTAAGAGCGACCGACAGAGCGGAAGCGGGACGCAGCTCGGACCATCTCACCCCGTGTATTGTGTATCATGTCTGATCATGTTGCGTAACCAGTCGCGGCCAAGTCTCTCGTCGGTACAGCGGGGTTGCACAGCAATCAATTATTGGAAGTCAAGTGCAAAGGTACCGGCGCTGGCATAATGAGCTGTTTGTTATTGTAGATGAAACTGTCATCCCCTCCCCTTGCTGTGTACCAGTATTGTACATGTACAAAGGTATCAGTCGACTGTCAAAAGGAGGAAGAAAGCAGAAGGCCACTTTGTATCATGAAACAGCGCACAGACCTTCGTATCAAGGGGTGATCAGTGGCGTACAAGGTTACCTGACGTGTTTTTAAGTTATTCATTCATTGTTCTGGGTGATAACGGCCAGTGTATCCCGCCAAACTTCTAAAGCAACAAACCACTTCAACGCGGCTTCATCTACTACAGTCCTTCTACTCTTGTACATGCTTTCCTATCGCGCAAAACTGTCTTACTAGATCAAAGGTGAGCCCAGCATCCGCATCTTACAGCTCGTCTCTCCCCTCGAGCATCCCGCCCTACCCCTTGCCGCTTGCGTTTTGCCCTTCGGCGAGACAATCGGCCATCCTCGCACCCTCGCACGCATGACGATTCCATCCTGAGAATATTATATAGGAAGTGCCATCTGCATTAACGGGTTACACCGCTATGCTGATTCCAGGTTCTCTGAAACTCCACCCTACCATCCTGTTTCATCGCACACTTTGTTCATCTACGATGATGGTGAGACGGAGAGCTGATCGTTCATTCTGGCTTTTCAGTAGATCGACCAATCGATCAAGACGGAGATTGGTAGTCACATTGTACGCTTGACCATATGATTTTGTTGACCGAATATATACATGCAACGTATCTGTGGACTTGTTGAGAATCCAGTGTATGCACATACCCGTATGGAACTGGAAGTGTCATGTCAACCCAGATCTCAACTATCATTTTCTTCTTCTATCTCTCCCCGATACATCACTCCACGCGCACTGTCAACACCCACAGTGCCTCTCGCTTCTGAAATACGCGTGCACGGGCCTCCGCTCTCGCCTCGCGAGAACGCATCAGGATCATACGACGTGCTCGAGTCGACCAATCCAGGCCAGAGACGGAGCGGATAATGAATGACTCGTGTGCTCGTCCTTGTGTAACTCGCCTAACTCGCCAAAATTGCCAAAGCAAAAGTTGGTTCATGTCATGCGATCATGCGATGCCAAGCGCCTATATCGTTTAGGAAAAGTTGATTATACGCATTGCTATAGCTATATAATCACAATCATGCATTCAGTCGTCTTCACCATATAACATTGTACATCAACTCAGTTCCCAGTTCCTTTGAAGAGGCCGTCTCCACCGCAGCACCGTGACTACCTTTACTCGCCATAACATATCTCCGTACATAAACCGCAATCGCAATCGCACCGAGCTCAAGCTCTCAACATTACCGTCACGCGACCCAAATCCGTTACTTTACTCGAGTACTCGTTCTAGATCGCCCCTCGGGCCCACCTCAACTCCATTAGCCACCCCATGAAAGAGAACAAGGCCGCCGAGAATGCGCTCGGGACCATCGGCGCGGTCTTCTGGACCATACAGATCCTGCCGCAGATCATCAAGTCGCATCGCACCAAATCGACCAAAGGGCTATCGGCGGCGTTGATGTTGTGCGTCCACTTTCCTCTTCTCACTGCTGCAGCTGCATGTACCTGTAATCGTGTGACGTATCGCTGAAGGACAACTACGCCTTTAGCCTATGGGCAGTATCAGCCCTCTTCCTCGGCTCGTACATTATCGCACAGGGATTATCGATCCCCCTGCAAATCCAGCCCCAGCTATTCGGCGTTCTGGCCGCTGTATCATGGTGTCAGTGCCTGCACTACGAGAGTGGGTGGAGCAAGAAGCGCGCTATTGCTGCCGTGGTCGTGTTCTGCACCATCTTTGCGGGTTTCGAGGTTGGGTCCGTCTATGCTTTATGGGTGAGTGCGCCGTCGGGCCTTCGTAACAGGATATAAAATAGTAGACGCTGATTTCCGATGCGCTCGCAGGCCGGACAGGATAACGGCGTCGAGTGGCCTATCACGCTGTATGGCTACATCACCGCGATCCTCCTAGCGGTAGCATTACTGTAAGCTTCTCCTTCCCCTCTTATCGCTCAGAGGCTCAGAGAAACCTGCCGAGTGGAGAATCTCAGCTGATACGTACGACCACTGCTCAGACCGCAGTACTACGAGATATACCGGCTTCGTAAAGTGGTCGGAATATCAATGAGTTTCATGGCAGTCGACATCCTCGGTGGTGTATTCTCCTTGTTGAGCTTGTTCTTCCGTGCGAAACTCGACCGGTTGGCCGTGGTGAGTAGGATCTTCCAATCAGCTACGTTGGTAACGGCCCGTAATTACTGTCTCCCACAGGCCTCGTACGCTCTGGTCGTCGTGCTGGACGGAGTGGTCGTCGTCCTAGCATGGATCTTGAATCCTATTGCCAAACGCCACGAAGATGAGGCTCGAGCCGAGGAAGAAGGGCGAGCGGCAACCACAAACCGGGAGACTACCGAATCTGGTCATGCTGAGATCAGCGCACTTCCATCGTCCGTATCGACCCAGCAAAACGCTTCTTCTCCGACTCCGGCTCACCAACAGCATCGACCACAAGGTGTCGAGGCAAAAACCGACATCGGGATCGGCTCGAGTTCGGGGTCCATCGACGAGAAACGCCAGTCGCGGCCCAGCGACGTGGACAGCGATGATAGAGAGAGCAGAGACAGCAGGCAAGGGGAACTCACGCCATTATCGCCCTCTCGCCCTGGTCATGGCCACGGTCGGGATCAATCGCATGATCATTCGCACGAACATGGCCTGGGGCATCTGGCGCATGAGATGGGTCTGGACCAAGGGGAGTTCACCCCTATGCACTTCAGGACCGTTTCGCGGACTTCGGCGACATGAGGCCGCGCCCCGAGTCTACCGCTTTCGCCATTCGCCGTTCATCTTTCGCCGCTATGTCTTCGTGTTTTAATGTTTAGACGTTCGCTAGATCTGTCTTGTACTTCTTCCCGCATCGTGTATCACCTTCATCGCATAGCATAGCATCTACACACATCTCACATCTCACATCTCACATCGCGCATCTCACATCTCACATCTCACATAATCACACTCATATGCATGGATCACCGAAACAATTTGGCGCTCAGCATCACATCTCTTCTCTGGGTCAGATGGCATGCTTCATCGATGTCATAAGCCAGTATGAAACGTCGCGGCACAATCCAATCGATCCTTTCGCTCTACTTGGACAAACTAAGTACCGGAAAATGTCCATATCCATATTCGCATTCACAGCCATAGAGGAAACCCTATACCGTCCTATCCCATATCCGAAATGTCTTGCGACACAGCAACCTATTCACACGTATCCTGGCGAAGCCGCATACTCAAATACTCAAGAGCTGTAGAATTCTGTACATCGCACGAGTCAGCAAGCCGTCTCTCCGCATTCGCGACTGCATAAGAAGCGCGTTGCCGTCCGGACTCACTCTTGTTAATCTGATGAATGAGCATATTGATGCTGAAGGCCGCTTGCCCATCGAACATATCCAACCTCTCTTTATTCTCATACTGGGCTCCAAGCAGGTCCTCCATCCGTATCTCATCCTCACCCAATAGGGGTGACGGATGTGATGGGTGCGAGGGGCAAGACAGCTCCAAACGGAACACGCCAACTTCGTTCGACGCTATTACGATGTACAGCTTGTCGAATTGGCGCGGTGAGAATTGGTTGACTGATAGAAGTATCCCTGGATATTCGATGAGAACAATATGGTCAGCCGCGATGTATGGTTGAGTATCGAAGCTCTCTTCGAGCCTTTGAGCCATTCGACTCACGCTTTTCGTACAGGTCCGCAGCGGTATACTTGTAACTTCCGAATTTGGCCTGTTTGCCTTGCCTCTCCTGTGCCTTCTGGTGCCGGTATTGCTTGCTCATAAAGGTTGGCTTCTTCTTCCTGAGAAACCAAAATTACACCATCAGTGTGCTGCTTTTCATAATGATGCAAGCAAAACTCACCCCTTCTGCTGCAGCTCAGCCATAGCTGAATCGATGTAATCGTGGTAATAATTGATCTGAGAGTCAAACTCGCTCTTCTTCTTCGACATGTCCTCGTACGCCTTCATCATACCCGCAAGGTTGTCTTTTCGCATCTTTCGCAAATGATGTTTCTGTCGGATATCCGATGTGACAGAGACCAGCAGACCCTGGAGATTGTCTGCTCGGGAAAGGCGACCTGAGCGTTCGAGCTTCATGCAGAATTCGATAGCACGAGATTTGACTTCGTGGAAAGGAAGGCTGGAAAGAGGTTTGATCAGTACTTTACCACTTTTCTGTAGTCCAGGAGAAGCACACGTACGAGCGGATACTCTCGATTTGGTACTCCGCCTCTACAGGAGTAGGCGGGATCGCATGCCTCGCCAACCGTGCATTTTCAAGCGCAATATCCCGGTGAACCTCTTCAATCCACATTTGCTCGTGGATCTCTGTCGGCGGGCTAAGTAGCACATCGTACAGTGTCTTGCCTGTCTGCACACGCAGGACTGCCAGTACATGTCGTTTTGCCTGAACCCAGTCGGCTTTCTCGCCGGCGTTGGGATCGCCAGCTGCGTGGATATCAGCAGTGTTCACAGATGTATTCACGCGTGAGTACAACTCACGTTGCGGTCCAGCCAGCCTGTTGGTCAGTCGGAGGTTCACAGTTGTCTTGCTTCGATCATAGTCAATGGGTGGCCCTTCCAACTCGGTCAAGACAACCGCAATCGGATCTTTTCTGGTACCAGCGGTCTTTGGGGGAACATAGCAGTTCAGCAATCGGTTCACCACTGGTCCTTTAGTACTTGGAATGGGCACTCACTACAATAGGTACATTCTGGATAAGAACACTGAGCATTCCATAAATATCCGTTCGCGTGATGTTGATAGGCTTCGCTTCGATAGTCGATTCGAACATCTCGTGAGCGTGGAATTGGGCCTCCGCATGTTCCACGTCAGCAACTGCAGTGAGTCGTCAGCTCTGTTCGTTTCATTCAACTAGACAGCCCAATGCGAGCTCACCGTCCAGCACCCACTCGCGGAACGGCATAGCGGCGGATTGAATGAACGCTTCGAGAGGTGTTCTGACGAGACGTTCCTCCGGAGTGTTGGTGTACTCCTGCGCTGCAACGTGATTGACGAGGTTGGCGATAGTCGACAAGTTTCGTCGCTCTTGTGCACCGACGCCGTCGGGCGCCATCCCATATTGCTCTGGCGCGCTGCAGTAGGAATGCCATCAGCCTTGGTCCAAGCTGACCCTTTCAAAGACCTACATGAGCGCAGGCAAGATGAAGGGCAACACCACCGTCCGAGCAACGACTGGCACGAGGTCTTCGTCTGTCGCATCAGGGAACTTGCGCTGCATTCAAATAACGACATTAGCTGATATACCCATGAGAGGCGTGTCTTCAAACCGACCTGTAAAGCGAGCAATGCTTCCCTTGCCAGTAAGCGGATGGTGTAAGGCAGTTTCGACTGCGAATCCACAATAGCAGCGACGAGCAGTTCTGTCAGACCGCGAAGCTCTTGCAGGTCTACTCGGGGTATCAGCCGTGATCCTTTTTTATACCTGCGAAAGGTTACTCACTCCTGATGAAGATGGCTCGAGCTGTAGCATTCTCTTGTAGGATCTGATCAGCGTTCCGGTCTCGAGGCAATTGAGATGGCATGCCCGATGCGGTCTCTTCTGCATTGATGATGCTCATGTAGATCTACAAGAGCAGCCCATTAGCCTGACGTCATTTCTACCAAGTGCGACAGTCGACGGATCGCTCACTTTGACGGGATCTGTGCAGAGATCGAGCTCCGGCGCATTGACTATCCGTAAGACGTGATCATACAGCACTTCTTGAAGGTACGGAGTAAGCGCAGGCTTGATGTACTGCGCTGCGACTGATATGATGCCAAAGCGAGCGTGAACCAGCTCATCGATCGAGTGCGCGCGTAAGACCTCTTCATGCACCGCGAGCTGCAATCTGCGTCAGTGATCTGGCACTCCTTATTAGCAATTTCACTTACCTGAAGCAGCTTGTGGAAGAGGTACTCTTCGCGCCTTTCATGACCGAAAGCGAACAGGATCATGGTGACCGCCTCCACGAGACGCTTGTCTTTCTCGCCGCCTTCCTCCATTCTCCCAAACTCCCTCAGAAGCCTGGAAATGTACTCTGGCTTGGTCTGAAGCATGAAGAAAAGTTGTTCGAAGAGTTCCAATTTTCGCTGATTCGACCGGTCGAGGTGAATACCGCTAGTGAAGGGGTCGTTGCTGGGTGTCTGATACGAGGGTGTCTCCGTACGATGCTTCGCTCGGGCAAGCTCTTGGAATGTCATCTTGTTGTTGATGATCAAGGCGATCTTCGTATCCAGATCTTTGACTTCGGTCTCGAGCATCTGGTTTTCACGGATGAGGTCGACAACCTGTCCTCGAAGGTTTTCGATTCGCACTTGATCTGCAAAGTCGCCTTCCGTGTCATCGAGTAGGTGCATGTAGTTTTGAACTGTGGGCACATCGACCTCGACGCCAGTGATGAGCTTCTCATACATTTGCCGTTGAACTCGTCCTCGCCAGACTGCTTGGACCTTGACGACCTTATCGACATTTCGATGAACGTAGCTGGTGCGGGAATATAGTCGCCTTCGAGCTAGGAAGCCCCGGATGAGGGATTGTAGGAACACTAGTGCTCCAACGGTCCTGCCTTCATGGAGGTAGTCGCGCCAGAGATGATATTCTTCTCGAGCGAGGTATCCTCTTGCGACGGCTTGAAAGCCTATGACATCGGGCTGTACGAACTCCAACTTCTTCTTCTGCTCTGTGGTCTGCCTCTTGGCCAGTTTCGTACGGAGGAACGCCTGGAGACCGCCAACGGACCCGGCGACTTCCACCTTGGCCAAAGCCTTCTGCATGTTCTTGTGAGATTGCTTGGCAAGCCGCCCACGCGCGATCGCCTGGAACGATGCCATGGATGTCGCAGTCTGTTGTAATGTCTGGGTGAAGGCGCGTTTCTTTTGCCTTGCGAGATGACCTCGAGCTGCAGCTTGGATACCGACGATATAGTCTGTCGTCTCGTCCATCTTTTGTTCTTGCGCTCGGAGTTGTTTGCGTACGAGCGCTCCTCGAAGCTGGCTCTGCAGAGAGACGAACGTGGCGACCTGTCCTGAGATGACTTGCTGTTGCTTGGCAGCCATTTGGCGGCGAAGGCGGCCACGCAGGACAGCTTGGAAGTCTGCCACTGATTGGATGACCGCAGGATGCGTCAACGCAGATCGATCGGTCTTATTATGTTGACGAGCGAGATGTCCTCGGCAGTGTGCCTGCATCGCGACGATGGGCCGGAGACTCTTGTCCAATCGGTTCTGCACGGTCGACCGTCTGACACGTGCAAGCATACCTCGAATCTGCGCCTGCGCGCCGATCATCGCTAGGTCGCTGGAGCGGACTGCGAGAACCTGTTTGTCCCACTGGGTGCGCGTCGAGTAGCTTCGAGCAGCAGCTTGCAAGCGGGTTGCGAAGCCATGAAGCTGGTTTCGCTGCTGTCGCTGCGCCAGAAGACCACGTCGACACAGCGCTCCGCGTGATCTGGCTTGCAGGCGTGCGATGATTGGCTCGGCGAGCTCGAGCTGAGCGTGCGTCCTCGAGATCCCCATGCGAGCTAAACGACCGCGCATGTGTCGCTGGAGATCGATGATAGAGCTCTCGCACTCGAGCAACATCCTGTCTCGCTCTTCATGAAGGGGTCAACGGGCGGTCTGATGCGCATGATTGCGAACTCACTCTCGTCTTCCGTTTCCTCCGCCTCCTCCGGCTCCCAGCTTGCCTCTTTGGCCAGGGTATTTCCAACGTCACCAAAGTTAGGCATCTGAACACCCTGCAATCCCTTTTGCGTAGCGGCGAGTTGTTCGTCTGCGCTAATGTGTCAATTCTCGAATATTCCTGCTTACTCGGCAGTACTCACCAGTAAAGTCGAATTGTCCAACCAGATTTCCCATTCTTTCAGCGCGGCCGAGTCGTGCGAGTAAGTGACTATGAGGTGCTAGTGTGAGCTTGATAATCAAACGACAAGACGGAACTCACCTAAGTACATGGATGCAAAAGATGACCTTGGGAATGTTCTTCTTGTTGTAGAGATCTGTAAGTTCAAAGATAAAAGTCTGTGCCGGTGTCAGCAGTGCACACACCACCCAGCGCGGTGCAACTTACTTCTGGCATCCCAACATTTCTAACAAAATTGAGAAAGTAATTGATATTGTCCGACTGCTTATAGCGATGTTTCGAGTCCTGCACAGCCATAATCAGTCTGTAGCCCACTGCAAGTCGAAGGCGACGCCCCGATCACTTACCGTCCAAATCTTCCGCACCACCGCCTCTCCTTCATATACCCTTGCCAATTTAGCTAATACCACACCGTCCGTAAGTCCCTCTTCCATCTCCGTGACGCCAAATGGCAGTTCTTCGTCGAGACATCCTTCGATCCATTGTTGCGCCTCACCAATGTGGCACAAATACTCATATGCAGCGATAGCATGTCGATTTCGGTCCATCCAGTTTGATTGCATCAGCCGACGCGATGGCAGCGGGGCTGGCGCCAGAGACGCCGACGAGGCCGATGGTGGAAGCTGCGCCTTGGTGAGACGAAGACGGTTGGACATCCCTACAGAGTGGAAAAGTGAGCTGATGTGCAGTGTTGCGGGCACGGTTACTCACCAGTCACACCGTCTGCCCCTTGTTTGAATTGTCCACGAGCAGGTAGACTGCCAACAGCGCTCATCAACCCTTTCATATCTTCTCCGGCCAATTCAGGTCGCGGCGAAGCGGCTCCTATACCTGTTCCGATCTTGGACTTCGGTGTGACAGGCATCCATCGACGCTTGGAGTTAGGCGTTACTGGTACCGTCGGTGATGACTTTATTATGTTGTCGGATGAGGTTGGAGTCAGGACCTCAGCAGGTTTGTTGGCCGTGGGCGTCGATGATACTCCTGACACCATCGCAGGCGTAGCAGTCGACCTCGTGGAAGTCTCGGTGGGTGGTGGCTTGTTCTCGATCTCCGGAGCGGCCGAGAGGTGGCGAGCAGTTTCAGAGTTGCGTCCAAGCGTTGAAGGAACTCTTCTCCCCTCTGATGGACCCTTGGCATGTCCAGGACCGTTGTCACTATCGGATGCGATACGAGGTAGATGTCTGCCAAGCTTGCGGTTATCACTCCGGCTAATTGAGCCATACTTATCCTTGCCGCCACCCGAGGCCGCAGACGTGGGAGCTACAGTAGAAGAGGACAGACCGGACGGGACGTATCGAGACTGTCCCGTTGCCGTTGGGGCTGTGACAATGGCTCGGTATGACGATCGGGATACGGATGAGGTGTCGGGTGTATCTGCTGTAGCAGAATTTGCGGTCGGTATCGAGGACTTCGACGAAGCGTTAAGCGCGGCTGATGATTGCGATCCAGGAGGCGTGAATAGATCATCGAAGGGTCTCGGTGTCGACGAGCCGCCAAATTCTGCAGCAACTGTCGATTTACTCTCAGACGAAATGCTGGCTATACCGTCACTGACACCCGACGCCGCTTGAGCCTTCCTTCGTTCCTCTCTACGCCTCAAGGCGTTGGCTTTGGCCTTCTCCAATCTGTCTTCTTTCGAAGGCATTCCTTGGGAGGAGATCGCTACGCTCTCGCCAGTCGGGTTGGGAGAAATGATAGAGGTGTAGGATGTGGCGGACGGTGAGCTCGGACGATTTGACAGTGAAGTATAGGAGGCAGGTCCTATTCCGGACGAGGCGTTTGAGGTATTAAAAGGTATTCTGTTCGCGTCAGAATTGCTGTCGCAATATACTGTCGCTCGCTCAGCCACGGCCGTGCTGTCGATCGAAGTCGAGGAGAGTGTCCGAGATGATGGGGGCGTGTAAGTCTTAGGAACGCTAGCTGCCATTTGCGGTGGGGGTGAGAAAGCGCTACTGCGGACCGAGCGAGGCGACAAAGGTGCTGAGTCTCCTGGGATATTTGCAGCTTCGTTGATCTTCCTTTCCCATTGATTGCGGACCAGATCAACAGATTTGCTGCCCTTTGCGTGACCGGCAGATGGTTTCCCACCCATGCCAAAACCCAAGCCCACTCCGCGACCAGAACCGCCTAACCGGCTAGCACTCCCTTCAAGCGGCCCCGGTGGTGACGCCTCACCACCTACGACCATCTTGGCTACTGCTCTGCGGATTGGTGTTGATGGTGGAGAAGCGCCCACCCCGCTATTTCCTGCAGCCGAGGACAGAGACGTCATGGCTGCCGAGGAAGAAAGGGAGGACGAGCCGGGTGTTTGTCGATGGCCAGTATTGGTCGACTGGCCACGCTGGAGTATACGAGTTTGATAGGCGAAGATGCTAGGTGAGCGAGTGAGGCCGTTACTTCCGTTGGGTGGCGAGGCAGTCGCTCGGTCGGGGCTGTCGGACATGGTCGATTTCGATGTTTATGGTCGTATCTTCTCGTCGCAGTTGTGTCGTTCCGTTCGTTCAAGTCGAGTACCGGTTGGTGGTTGCAGTCATTGCAGTCCGTCGGGCTGAATGAGGAGTAGCTCAAAGGTAATGTAGAGTATGAGTGTAATGAATGACTCAGTCGGACATGAGGAATGGTGATGTTGATGTTGTTGTTGTTGATGATGATGAGTGATTGATTGACCTGAAACAAGAAACAAAATAAAGAGGTCCGAGCGTTTGTGTATGGAAAACGCGGTACGCGTAGCATTTGATTTTAGTTGATTTTGACGAAGCATAGCGTGGGTTTACGTAAACCAGGCAATACTACGGAGTTTGAATCTACTCCGTTGTGCCTTCAGTCAGAGTTTTTGCAGGTTTGTCCCGTTGCCACCGTTGCTGCAGTAAATATTGATTTTTTTGCAGATCTGCTCTTTACATCTGTTACAAGCTTCACACGACATCTCATCGGACTTGTTGCCCTTAGCCTCACCGTCAGGATGGGTAAGCACGACAAGAAGACGGGTAAAGGCCGTTTGGACAAGTTCTACAAGCTTGCCAAAGAACAAGGTTATCGAGCTCGTTCAGCTTTGTGAGTCAGACGACCATGCAGCTCTGATATCAAGGTAGTGAGCGCTAATGACATACTGACCACTCACAGCAAGCTCATCCATCTCAACCGCAAATATGATCTGCTATCCAAGTCTAGATGCGCTATCGACCTGTGTGCTGCTCCCGGTGGTTGGCTCCAAGTCGCCGAGAAGTACATGCCCAAAGGCAGTTTGATCATCGGTGTTGATCTCCACCCCATCAAACCTTTGCCGCACGTAACGACTTTCGTCGCCGATATTACCACGCCATTATGCCGAACCACTCTTCGGTCACATATGCACGACTGGAAGGCCGACCTGGTCATGCACGATGGTGCGCCCAACGTCGGTTCCGCGTGGGTGCAAGACGCTTTCACCCAAAACGAGCTGGTGCTGCAATCCCTCAAGCTCGCTACGGAGTTCTTGGTCAAGGGCGGAAACTTTGTCACCAAAGTGTTCAGAAGTCAGGACTACAATTCGTTGATGTGGGTCTTCGGACAGCTCTTCAAATCCGTCGAAGCGACAAAACCCCCCAGTTCTCGTAACGTCTCCGCCGAGATTTTCGTCGTCTGCCGAGACTTCATCGCGCCAAAGCACATCGACCCCAAATTCCTTGATCCCAAGCACGTCTTCAAGGACGTCGCTCCTCTTCCCGTCTCCATCACCAATGCTCCCTCCACCGTTGCTGCCGAAGGCGGTGTCTCCGTTGCGGCCACCCAAGCTTCGACCTCAACCTCTGCGGCTGCGGCCGCTCGTCTCGCTGCCAATTCACATGCGCATTCGAACGTCTTCGCACCGGAGAAGAAGCGGAGACACAGAGATGGTTACGCAGAGGGGGACTACATGCTGTATCATACAGCTCGGGCAGAGGACTTTGTGAAAGGCATGGACCCGGTCCTGTTGTTGGGAGGAATGAACAAAGTCGAGTTTATCTCGGAGGAAGAGAAGGCGTGAGTTACCATGACATCCGCGTGGAACATTTCTGACGACAATTTGCATGTAGCTGGCTCAAGTCAAGACATACTACGCCGGACGTCATTGCCAACTTCGACGATCTGAAAGTTTTGGGCAAGGGTGATTTCAAGGCGTTGATGAAATGGCGTTTGGCTATTCGACTTGAGGTCGGTATAGACGTCAAGGCAGCACCTGAAGCCGATGCCACAGAGGAAATCACTGTGGAGCCCATGGACGAAGAGGAGCAGATAACCGAGGAGGTGAGTGGCTTGACGATGCTTTGGTGCCGCAATTGCTGACTCTGGAATGCAGCTCAAAAAGCTCCACGAGGCGAAATCGGCGAGGACTAAGCGAGAGCGCAAACGGGCGAACGAGAAGAAAGCACGGGAAGTGCTCAAGCTGCAGCTCAACATGACTGCACCCGAGGACTTGGACGCCAATGATCTGGCATTGCAGGGCGAGGAGGAGATCTTCGACCTGGAAGAAGGAGAGAATGAGGCTGTGCGTCAGGGCAAGTCGGGGTCGAGAGCTCTGAGGGACATCGTGCGCGACGCAGACGGGATGGACGATGATGCCTCCGATGCCGATGCCGACGCGCTGGACGAGTCGGACGATGACGTGTTAGACTCTGACGAGGAGAGGGAGATGCGTACAGCGGCACTGGAAGGAGAACTGGACGGGTTGTACGACGAGTACAAGACGCGGATGTCAGAGAGGGACGCCAAGTGGAAGGTCAAACAGGAACGTATGAAGGACAAGAACTTTGACGCCTGGCACGGTATCAAGGAGAAAGGGAGTGATGAGGAGGGTGAGGAAGGAAGCGATGCCGAGAGCGAAGGAGGGTGGGACGTTGTCGCCGCGAAGAAGGCGAAGCTTGGCGAAGAAGCAGATTCCGATTCCAGCGATGAAGAGGAAGGCGACGGCGAGGTTGAAGTCCCGCAGAAGAAGAGCAAAGCGGTGCAACTCGACAAGCCGGCAGTCAAGACGACCAAGGCAAATGGCCGCTTGGTGACTTCTCTGCAAGAAACGGAGCAGCGAGCGCAAATGAGCCGACAGGCGCAACTGTGGTTCGACCAATCGGTGTTCAAGGATGTGGGAGATCTTGCCGCGCTCGACGGAGACGATGAGAACGACGAGGAGGAAGACGAGGATGTCGAACTGGCATCGGAGGACGAGGAGGACAAGGACGAGGAGGAAGCCGAGGAAGACGATGAGGACGAGGACATTGAGATGGACGGCGCGTCAGCAATCAGCAGTACGCTGGATGACGACAGGGTGAGTTGAGCAAATGCTTTTATTTCTTGGCAGTTGTTATTGTGCTAATCCCGGTGCTGCAGAGTGAAGACGACTTTGAGATTGTGCCTCGGGAAGTCGAGGATGACGGAACTGGATGGGACGTGGACGACGAGGATCAAGACGTGGTGAAGCAGAAGTTCATCCGAGGTGAGTCCAGACAATCTGACGATATAGCGATACGTCCTTACTGACTGTGGACTTATAGACAAGGGTCTTTTGACTGCCGAAGCTGTGACAATGGCGACTTCCCTGGTGAACCGACAAATCACCGCATCGCAGCTCATGGACCAAGGGTTCAACCGACTTTCGTCGCATCACAAGGACGGTCTGCCCTCGTGGTTCCTCGACGACGAGTCGAAGCACTACAAGCCCAATATCCCGATCACGAAAGAGGCGGTCGACGTGCTACGTGAGAAACAGCGCGCGCTGGACGCGCGGCCAATCAAGAAGGTCGCCGAGGCCAAGGCGCGCAAAAAGTTCAAGGCGGTCCAGCGCATGGACAAGGCCAAGAAGAAGGCGGACGGCGTCATGGAGTCGGAGGAGATGGGCGACGGCGAAAAAGCCAGAGCGGTCAGGCGCATGTTGGCCAAGGCCGCGCGGGGCAAGGAGAAGGCTAAAGACAAGAAGATTGTCGTGGCCCGCGGCGCCAACAAGGGTGTCAAGGGCAGGCCCAAAGGCGTCAGAGGCAAATACAAGATCGTCGACGCGCGTATGCGCAAAGAGGTCCGCGCGGAGAAGCGCATCAAGAAGGCCCACAAGAAACGATAGATGCCTCGCGAGTAGTATTTCGGGTTCTTCCTCGTCTAGTCCAGCCTTGTTCCCATTTTTGCCTATTTCATGTATGCATGTACGTCACTATAGCTTCTATTGGGTACGTCGAGTCACGCAAATCATCTCGTCTCGTGTACAATACATGTGAAGCTGTGCTTGCGCCAGAACAACATGATCACGCTCCCTACCTCTTGATCTTGAGTCGGATCTCCCTCTCTCCCTTCCTGAATAGAGGGTAGTACCACATGCCCCACTGTCCCTCCACCTTGAGCTCGCCCTCACTGAGCTGTAACAGATCCAGCTCTATACGCGCCGGACCTTGTCCAGCTATCCATTCTTCGCCACTAGCACTGGGTTCGCCTAAGAATCGAGTACTTTTGGTTCTCTTTCCGTCTGGTATTGATCGGTCGGTGGAGTTGGCTAAGTTTTGCAGATAATGGACGTAGGGGAGGAAGATCTTAGTCGAGCCTTGACTTATGGGCTGATTTCCGCTTTTGCTTTTGTCGACGTTCTCAGGCGCGTCAAGAGCCGGAGCAGCGCTTCCACCCGTAGTGCCTTTCTGATCGAGACCCGCGCCGTGCGCTCCTTGATCTGCCCAGAGCTGACTGTCTTCCAGTCCATTGACATGAATAACAAGCTCGAACGCCGCAGAGCCCATATCGAACGAGAATTCCTTTACTCTGCCCATGGTCTCGAGCGGGTACGGCCTACACCAGCTCTCTATGGCTCTCGCGCCGAAAGTGATGAGCGTTGATAGATCACGAGGCGAGTCGATAAGCAGATCTTCGTCGTTCAATACTTCGTCGTATGAGAGTAATGAGAGATCCTCCCCGTTCCACCCGTCCCCGTGCGTGTGGGTGTTGAGGGGTTCGTACACCCATAGTGCGAATGACAACGCGTTGGAGCCATCTGCGTACACAGTGATGGATATTTACGTTAGCATAACGGTCACCGTTACGGTTGTAGAGTCACCTACCGCACGCATTTAGTAATTGGTCCATGGCCTGATTGACGGTCAGCTTGTGCTCTGCAGACTTCGAGTCGTGCGGACTCACTTTAGCCGGCTCCTTGTAATCCTTTCTGTCGGTTTTACCCTTCGCCAGTCCGAACATCTTCGTCTTCTTCATGTCAAACGGCGTTCCAAGCTCTCCGATGATGGCTAAAGAGACATGTTAATGTCGGACCCTGATGATCGAAAACGAATCGTTTTAGACTAACTTGGATAACTACCACCGTCACTTTCCGCTGCCATACTGTCACTATTGTGCGCGTCACTCTTGAGCTCGCAGAGTTGATCTCGAAGCGTTGATCGGATAGAGTTTGTCCCGAACTTGAGGGCTGAGAGCATATTGGTTATTCCGCGTTGAAGACCAACGGCGTCCTACAGTCGCTGGCAATGTCAGCCTTGAGCGCCCAATAAATTCCGCGGGGGAAGGTTAGACGAACCGCGTTGAAAACGTGCCGACCTGTGCGTTATGGCAAGCTTCCGGTCAGTGTTCAGTCTCAAAGGGTTGGAGAGGGCACGTACGCTTATTCAGCATAGTCAATCCGTCGTAAAAGTGCGAACTGAGCGCCATCCTACCCTGCTTGACAGTCTCTGACAAGTCAGGCGGTGCCTCGAAGATCGGCGGGTTAATGAATGATATAGCGTTGGGATGTGATTTGCGTATTCTCGAGATGTACGACGTGTAGTGACCTGTTTTGTCAAGTGTGAGTGACTGAGCGAAATTTAAGCCACTTTGCGCTAACCTTTCCAGTAATCATCGATGAACTCTGCTGGCTCCTTGCCGGCTTTCACGAAGTAATCTGGTTCTAGGAGCTTGCCGGTCGAGCGGTCCCAGCTGAACGACGTACACAGTATCAGTCATACGAAGCTTCGGGGTGAGAGACAGAGTCGATACGCACACTCCATGTCCAGCATAAGGGCATCCTACTTCACCGTCCATATCCCAGAAGTCCCACTCCTTACCCCATTTCCAGCCCCAGCGCTGCTCTGCCTCTCTCGCCTCTAATCTGCTGAGCCATACCCCCTTTCCTCCAGGCGGGGTAATCGTCACTGTCCCCTTCTTCTTTTGTCCAGTAGAAGTGAAGTCCCCATATTCGATGTCAGCAACGGATTGGCCGACGCCAAGTCGGAAGCCTTGTATCGGAGTCGGACTCGGTCCTTTTCTGTGTCCAAGTCAGCAATGAACATTTCGAGAGGTTAGGATGAAGGTGCGAAGGTACTGACTTGAAGTTCTGAGCTTCAGGGAACTCATTCAGATCTGGAATACTGATAAATCCCTCTTGAGGCTCATTCATGCTGTCCCAGCCAATCACACAGTCATCGAGAATATCTCCAGCATCGCGGAATCGGTCGGCAAGGCTATCACGATTATCAGTGCCGCCAATTTCTGGATGGTGAAAACCACTTACTGTCCGTATGCTTCGTTATAGTGATGTCTCAGCCATTGTCCGGCCGGTACACCGTCAATCGTGCATAATGGAGCAAAGTCTTCCGAGGCGAAGAACATCGTGAAGCAATGTCTAGCAGCTAGCCGATGAAGATTCGTGTTCCAGATCACTACGCAAGTGACGTCAGAGATCTATCGCGGTGTGATGTAGATGTGACATACTATCCGGCCACTCGGGTACCTCGCCCTCGACGACAGCTTTCAAGCCCTCTTCGCCTCCCATGCCCTGGGTCGAATAGCATTGGTGCAGGATAGCGGAACCAGTCTGATGCAGTCGGCGAGGCTGCAGGCCCAACGCTACTAGAGCCCAGTACGGTGCTCCGGAGCCGGAAATGAATCGGGAAAAGACATCTTGATGTGGTGAGATGACTGTGCAAGCACTTGTTAGCTGTTACAGCGGCAAATGCAGAGCTTGAAGTGACTGACAAACTCGGAAACCGTGTTCGCGGCATTTGCGTAAGATGCGGATCGTATAATCAATGTACGCCTCGTCATACTTGCCACTAGGACAGATCAGCACTTTAAAGACAGTGGTGTGAGTAACATAGACTTACGGTCCCGCATGCTCGAGGGCTTCCCACGTGAGGATGTATCGTATGGTCGTGAAGCCCCAAGCTTTCAACCTTTGTAGGTGGACCTGCACAAGCTTGTCAATAATGTCGATGATGGTTGGTAGTGTGATACGCACATCTGCGTCATCCTCAGGAAATGGATGTCCGACAAACCACCCATCTCCTCCGCCTTCCTCAGCTTCGCTCCAGAACCGCACGTCCTCTTCGCCTAGATGACTCTGCTGTCCAGCTGAAACCCTTCTTTTGTCATCTCGATCCTCTCGAGAAGAGCCCCCGGCCCTCTGACGGTGTGTCTGTCCTGCTGAGGTTGAGAACGAAGGGAATTTGGAGGTTGACGAGAGATTAACACCGCGGAGGAGAAGCGAGGTGGGCGGTAGTGAGGGGGAAGTGGAAGGTCGCAAGAAGAACGAGTGTGAGGTGAAGAGGTGTGAAGGGTCAGGCTTCGGCGTGGTCTCAGGAGTGCTGGACATGTTCGGGCCCTTCAGTCGTTATGTGTGAGAAGAGCTGCAAGAGTAGAACGTCTGAATACTCCTTTGTGCAAGATCATGATCCCCCCATCGAGATTTCCAGCGATGATGAGCCGCGGTCAAAACAAAGTTGCTGCGATCAACATAGCGTTCCTGGCGGAGGTTTCAGTGGCGATGACGTAAGATATAGCCTATTAAACTTACAATGCATGCTGACATGTTGGCATCTTGGCGTAATTGAAAGCTCGATTCCTGCTGCAGCTAAGCACATGTGAGTTGTTGCATGATCGGCATAAGGTGCACAAGTCAACCTGTGGTGTGGAAAGTGTATACAGATGAGCAACAATTACTCCTGCATTTATTCTAATCGCTATCGCGTTCCCATCATTCAAGCTTCTATACCTAATGGACGACCTGCTATGACAGTTAGGGCTGTTGTACACCAATGGTACTGGTCATACGAATACAGCGATTTTGTAAATGAAGACGGAGAATCAATCGAATTTGATAGCTACATAGTACCTGACTCAAACCTAGAAGACGAACAACTACGACTTCTAGACGTTGACAACCGAGTTGTTCTACCTGTAGACGTACTCGTATGATCGAAATGCTATGCTACAACGATGTTTCGGGCTACGGACATGTCCAGACTAGCTTTGATCATCAGGATGCCAAGGCATATCTTGGCCGAGGTTGAATGCCTGGATCAGCGCTTCTTGGATATCTGAATCCGGTACGTTCTCGCATTTCTTCACTTCCTTCAGCTGCATGATTGTATGCAGGAAGGCAACAATGTCTTTAGATTCGGCCGCGGAGGGTACGTGAAACGCGCTGTCCGATAATGGTAGCGACACAATACCAATGTTGAGTTCGGCCAAGATCTCCGGGTGATCGGTCTCGAAATGATTGGCCAGTGGCCAGCGTTTGTCTCGAGTCTTGATGCCCGTTGGCGCATTAGAGTGTCTATATGAGAAGCGGAGATTCAGTCCATATTTAGTGAAGACTGTACGCTCTGGTGCTCACCTAGCAGACTGGTAGGGAACCTGTGTACCTGCCTTGTAGGTGATCACCGAGTATCTGATAAGGCCGACATCTGACAATGGGCAGTATGGACACCACCCGGCCGCCCAAGCAAAATCTTTTACGATGAGCCTCGCATCGACGGTTTTCAACAGCCGATATGTTGCGAGCGTGTAAGCCTTTCGCATGTCCGCCAAGACCTGAGGGTCTGTCGGTTCCCCGGGGTCATATTTGCCGTTCCATATGTTTTGCGCGGGTTCACCCCCGTCCTGGTCATCGTCTTGCCCTGACTGGCAACGCTTGCGTGGCACCGTGGGGAAGACGTTGAAGCGCGCGCTGGAAGTATTCCTGCCTAGGTCTCGAGCGTACCCATGGATGTCGTTGCAGGGCCTTCGTTGCGAAAGCGCGTCGCGTGACATCCCGGCCATAGCGCCTGGATGAGTAGGCCAATCCATATGGCGTATAGCACTTGCATGCGGTCTGTGACATGAATGCCAAGATATCCGAGCCACGCATATGCTTCTCCGAGATCGGCTTGCCAAGCAGGTCCAAAGGATGCGTGACGCCGCTGTTGAACCTAATATGATGGCGGGTTCATCAACATCACGTACAGGTTCTAGATTGAGGCATACTTACAGGTCGACCACGCTTCGGACTGCCTATTTCGGGCGACCGTGCTGATCCTCAACACTGTGTTCCTCGTCTTCGTCCATATCGGCCACTATGGTGCCGATGACTCTGGGTTTTTCAGCGCCCGATATCACCGGAACCTCAACCGATGCTAGATCGGCATCAGTGTCGAAAAGATTACTGAACTCAGCTATCAGACATGTTGGTTTGCTTAAGATGCTCGCCTATCTGGTCGTGACACGTTGCGGCCCGGCGGCGTGGTATCACTGCCTTGCTTACCTCCTCCTGCCGACGACGATGCAGCCCGGGTCCTCTCTCGAGAGGTCATAGCAGAGCCGAAGGGATATAAGAGAGATGAAGAGCGAAAGGACACCGATGGATGAGAGACGGTAGAGAGATGATAGAGAGGATGAGAGACAGAAGATAGATATATATATGAGTGATAGATGGGCGAGAGGAAGGGAGACGGAGGAGGAAGGGAGATGGAAGATAGATGGATAAATGAGAGATAGGAGGAGATGGAAGATGTTTAAATAGATGAGAGGACATGGGAGAAGAAAAGAGAAGATGAGAGGTAGATATGAGATAGATTAGAGATAGACGAGAATTATGTAGAGATGAGAAGGAGGAAGGAAGGAAGAGAGATAGATGATTTGGAGGTGACATCAGATGACGCGGGATATCAAGATGATACAAGCGGTCGTCATCAGCTGCGCAAACGACCCCGAAACCCGCGGGCAAACTCGGCGTTCGGTTGTGGCGTTGGTGGCCGTGATCTGAGCTATCATCTCTCCTCCATTACGCTTCGTGATGAGTTGGGTTGGAGAGAGTGCTTTCGTGGTCATGGTTGGGTCGGAGGTGCGATATGCAGTGAGATGCAACATGACCCGCATTCAAGGTGCGGAGGTCATACCTTGATTGAAGTGAGACTCCGGTTCTGAGTTCGTTATTGTCGCCCAGCATTCGATACACCGTATAGCAAGAGAACGTGTCTCGTCGCCGCGGTCGACAGAAGGAAACGCCAACATATCAGTCAATTAATCCATGATTCCATGCTACCGCATGAACATTTCATCGTGCTCGGTACGCTATCGCCGGCTCGGCTTGTTCATCGCCGCTCGATTGGGGCTTCCCGTATGAATGACGAGCAAAAAGGAGGTAAAATAGATGCGTTCGACCCGAATCATCAACATGACTCGAAAAGTGCCACGCCGCATGCGGATTCGGCAAGGGTTATCCGAGATTTTCTTTTCAAGGAAAAAGTTAAAAACGCCTACAGAGGTTGCAAAAAGAGTTTTGGGCTCAAACTAATGAGATAGGCAAAGATTCGAACTCGGGTTAGTGAACCAGTGACACGGATGGCTTTAGTAAAAGGCGAAAACCATTATCGAGACTGTTTCTGGTTCCCCGGTTACCGCGGAAGTGTATTTGCCCTTTATATTCCCTTTGACCCGTGACTTTTGCTTACCGTTCACTTGTCTGAACTTCGAAGACCCTCGGCGAAATCTGTCAGCATGAGCTTAACATAGTTAACATGCATGTCCATAGTCCTGTCCCTGTGACTCAAGGCATGTAGTGTCAGCTTTGAGGCAGAACGAGGTGAGAATGAGATCCTGACTGGCCAAGAGACACAACTACGTCTTGCCTGCTTCCGACGCGAAGTCGTTCGTCGAAGGACTGAAGCACATAGGGTGCTCACCGACACGGATGCTAGGCTAGATGGCTTTGCAAATGAATCAGATAGACGGGGTCGAGGGAGTAGATGGGCGGTCGACTTGTGACTTCACTTTGCTTTGACACCAAAAGACGACTAGTCATAACGGGTGCTAAAACCGCCACAAACCGACGATTGACTTTCGTGTCGAAGAAGGCTTCCTTTTTCCTTTCACCTCCAGCTTCTCTTCTACATTACATCTGCATTCTTATACCCCTCAAGGAACGAGTGAATGGATGCTTTGTCCTGAACGATATCTGTTGGTCACTCACGTATAGTCCACCGCGCAGCAGAGATCACTCCTTCCCCGTTCCCTCCGCTGCTCTCGTACCATGTCCGCTTCCGCCGAGATAATGCCATCCGATCCAGTCGCAATAGTCCAGCAATTGCAGGATCTCACCGACATCGAAGGTGATTTGGCAGATACCGCCTTCGCTGTTGTGGAGCAAGAGCAGGAACAGGAACACGCGGAGATGCAGATGCAGATGGAACAGAGCGGCTTGGATGAGACAATACCTGCAACAGAACCTGTAGAGTCGTTGCAGCCGGAGCAAGATACTACGACTTCGACAGATGCAGGAGCGTTGTTGGACAGTGCAGAAGCGATGGAGACTGTCTTAGAGTCGGCCATCCCTGCGGCTCCGTCACATGCCGAACCTGCCTCTTCCTCCAGTGACTTTGCGTTACAGGATGGTACAGCTGCATCCGCTCATGAGCCCGTTGTTGCAGCACCCATTGCACCCTCTACAGCAGCAAATGAGGCATCCCAAGCACTCGCCGCTGTCCAATCGGACCTGAATGTCCCAATCCTTCCCGACCAAGTCGCAGCTCCAGCTCATGACGTCGCAAGCGAAACCGCCGCGGAGGAGGAATCAAGCGAGATCATTGTGGATATCGAAGAACCGACAACGCAAAACGTCGAGCAAGCCTTGTCCAATCGAGAGAACACAACTCCAACGTCGGCATCACCTTCGCAAGCATCACGTCAGATCGACGCTCTTGTCGTGCAGCAGCAACAACAGCTCGACGGAGGTGCCATCCCTCCCGCGCCCACACCTGCAAACATTGGTATCCCATCCTCTTCAAGCCATTTCGCCCCTCCGCCCGCCGCTCCGCCTGTCGAAGCTCTACAGCCAGTGCAGCCGTCATTAGCCGACATCTCCCTTCCCGATGGCATGACGGCCTCTTCTCCCAGCGTGTTGGCGAACCGGGAACTCCTTCACGCGTATAGCGAAAGTGCGTCCTGTCTCTTCAAAAATAATCTGTGATATCCGCTGACACTTCAAGCACAGATCCGACTAACCCCATGATTCTCCTATCCCTCTTCAACTGGGCTGTTCAGAAGACCGAGATCGCCGACGCGAGGGTGTGGTACGAGGTTCTCGCCGCGGAAAATCCTACAGCAGTATGTAGCTCGCATACACTTCATCTGTCAGAGCACAAATTGCTGATCAGGACACAGGTCCAACCTCTTCTTGCGCTGATCAACCTCGAGCTCGCTCTATCAAACTTCGCACAAGTCGAAGTGCTCTTCGCTCGCGCTTTGAAGGGTCAGGCGGGCGGATCAGCCGCTGCTGCGGATGTCAGCATCTGGAGTGCGTATCTGCACTACATCCGCCGTCAGAACCCTATAACGGACGGCCCAGCTGGTGATGCTGCTCGGACCACTATCACGAAGGCGTACGAGTTCGCACTGAAGGAGTGCGGGTTCGACAGGGAGAGTGGAGAGATTTGGGAGGAATACCTCAAATTCGTTGCGGACACTCCGGTACGTCGTCATTGTTTTGCGATGTGGACATCCAGCTGACGTTCATCACCAGACAAAGAGCGCTTGGGAGACTCAAACGCATAGTGACAACCTTCGAAAACTGTATCAACGCGCCGTCTGTATTCCTCTCAACAACATCGAAATCCTCTGGAAAGCGTACGACGCGTTCGAGTCTAATCTCAACAAGGCTACAGCCAAGAAGTTCCTCGCTGAGCGTTCTCCAGCTTATATGACCGCTCGAACAGCTTTACGTGAGATGAGGGGATTGACGGATTCTCTGCCTCGTCCCATCCTGCCTCCTTTCCCATCATTCTCTGACGATGATAGGAGGATGGTTGCTGGGTGGAAGGCGTACCTAAAATGGGAGGAAGGGAACCCTCTCGTCATCGAGGATCAAGAGGTGTTATCAGCGAGGATAGGATACGCATTGAGAAGATGCTTGAGCGAGATGAGGCATTTTCCCGAGCTCTGGCACTACACTGCAAATTACTATCTCAAGGCTGGAAAGAAGGACGAGGCCACAGAAATACTGAAGAGCGGTGCCCAAGCGTGCCCAAAGAGCTTCCTCTTGACATTCGCGCTTGCGGAGGCCGAGGAGGAACGCAAGAACTACTCGGACTGCCACGCAATCTTTACTGCTCTACTGGATCAATTATCGCCTGATATCGACGAGCTTCGCAAGACCATCGAGGTTGAAGTCGAAGCTGCACGCGGACCTGAGATCCCTGGTGCCACGGGCGACGCTACCGATGACATCGATATGACCGGTGAAGCCTCAGAGGTGCAGAGACTGGTAGAAGAGCGGGAGGCAAGGGGCAAACATGTTGCTGAAGTGAGGGGTAAAGACGTGGAGGACTTACAAGTGGGAGTGAGCGTCGTTTGGATCATGTACATGCGTTTCGCAAGGCGCGCAGAGGTATGTCCGATCCGGTCTTCTTTTGGTTGCTGTGCTGACCTTATCGCTTCAGGGGAGCAAGGGCGCTCGAGGCGTATTTGGCAAAGCAAGGAAATCGCCGCACCTGACGTGGCATGTGTTCGAAGCATCGGGTGAGCTGAATTGGGTATATGAAACCATAGATCAGCTGACTAATGGGTCAATTACTACTTTGCAGCGATGATGGAGTATCACGCCAACAAAGACTCGTCGGTAGCCATCAGGATCTTCGAGTTGGGCTTCAAACTTTTTGCGGACGATGTGGACTACGTGATACGGTACTTGCAGTTCCTGCTCAATATCAACGACGATACCAACGCCCGAGCGCTTTTCGAGCGCTCAGCCGCAAAGATCCCTTCCGACCGCGCTCGCCCGCTCTGGGACACGTGGGCGCGATACGAGTACGTCTACGGTGATTTAGCCGGAGTACACAAGCTCGAACAGCGATTCGTCGAAGCATTCCCTAACGATTCGCCATTGAAGCGATTCGCTCAAAGATACACGTATAATGGGATCGACGAAATCGCCCTGCGCGATTTAGGTTTCGGCAGGAGGAACCGACCAGCACCGACACCGGCACCGGCAGCTTTCCCTCCAGCTGGAGGACTGGCAGCACCGTTCGTTCCGCAAGCTGCAGCCTTGCCAATGACTAATTCGACACCGTCAATGATACCTCCAGCCCCGGCACCTCTGGGTCAAGGACCTTCCAACTCGCCAGCCGGCTACAAACGCTCGGCACCCGACTCGCCACGTGCAGCTCGTCGATCGTCCGTTGATCATGCTGCTCGCTCGCCGAAGAGATATCGTGCCAACTCGCCTCCAGCTGGGGGCAGAAGATTCCCCGAGAGAGAAAGGGATAGAGTCGGGAGTGCCAGTATTGGCGGCGGAGGCCGATACCCACCATCAATAAGTAATGGCCACGGACAAGGACACGGGAGAGACAGGTCACCCATCGTGCATCAGCCCCCTGCACACGCTCACGGACACAGTCATGGACGCAATGATCGATCTAGTTTGACTCCTGTTGGAGGCGCGGCGTACGGTGCTCCTCCGCCATCTTCTCTGGCGCAAGATAGGGATAGATCAGGTGTGGGAAAGCCCCTGGCATGGTTCGTGGGCAGCCTGCCTTCCGCCCGATCATTCGACGGTACGTACAACGTCTTCTGTCGATTTCATCGCCAGGTTCAGGTACCGAGTGACTGACACGATGTGTATGTTCAGGACCCATCTTCCGCCCAGAGGATATCATCGGCCTCTTCAACAACATCTCTGCCACAGGCGCAGGCTATAGTTCTGCGCCTCCACTAGTAGCTGTACCTGTACCAGGCCCCGGACCGGGCTATGGACCACCACCCTCTGCTCGACCCGGTGGTTATCCAGAACGTGAGTACCTGCATTGACCAATGCTATCTGCAAGTGAATGATAGCTGATGGTGGTCATTCTGGCATTATAGCTGATCGGCGATATGGCGCTCCTCCTATGCGCGGAGGGCGGTACTGAGGTGCGAAGGAAGCACGAATTGCGGAATTATCATGAGACATGAGGATCAGAATACGTTAAGAAGCATTATGCATCAACCATCGACGCCAATAGCGAAGCAATAGTAAATAAGGTTATGATATGCATGAACGTATGGCAATATTGATGATGCCAATATCGCGACCTAACGCCAACACTCGCCTCTGCGCTTGAGCAGACTCTGCAACTCCTCTTTCCGCATATCCTTCACCCCGATTCTGTCCAGGAAAGCTTTAAGAGACGCATCGCCATCTGACCACGCAGCCGCCATGGCCTCAGCGAACGATGGCGGTGTCGTTGTCGTTGTTGCCGCTGATGTCGCTGCTTCCGAGCTTGGTGCTGAGCCAGAAGGGATGGAGAGGATGGCAGCGTACTCCGTGAGACGGGACCAGGGGCGATCGACAATCGGACCCGTGAATATCTCGTGGTTGTCTCTACTTCTATTTGAGCCAGATGATGAAGCGTGGATAAGGGCCGCGCGGGAAACCTCTTTCCACTCTTTAATCTCCACTACTAATTCCTTGCCTCCTTGTTCGGAGAACTTGGACCAGCCGGCATACACTGCTCTCTGGGAGATATGGTTCGACAGATGGCCTACTATCCGACGATAGATCTTGGACGTGGGGATAGCTGGGATCGTCGTGTGTAGTAGAGTCAGGTGCGCAGTGTATGTCGTCAGCGCTTGGAGTAGAGAGGGGGAGGGCTCTATTTCTGTTGATGCGGAAGGTGGTGGGTCCCATCGTCTGTCATTATCATCAGTATATATGCTTCCACTTCCATCATTTCTACATATCTGCGTTGTTGTATTGTGGAGAAACGTGACCGGGACGACCTACCTCGTGAGATGTGGCTTCAGGTCATTCTCCACTTCGACAGTGATGAGCCGCACCACCATGTCCTCTGCTCTGTCAATCAACGTTCTGTAACGATCGATAAGCACATCGAATACTGAGATGGTCGCGTCGCTTGTCGTTATCGAGTTGGACGGCGACCTTATGCCCGCTGGTAAGAGAGAGTCCGACTGGAATTTCCATCGAAGCGTGGTGGCGTTCACAAGATCGTTAGAGATTTCCACGAAGAACTGCGCAAGCAATCAGCTCGTGTCCAGTGACCCTCGAAGCTCATAGTCTTCAATCCCGCAACGTCAAATTTCAAAGTCAACTTACCATGTCGTCGGCCCATTTGCGCACTGATTCCAAAATCCATTTCGCGCTTAGCCACGCTTTGAGCAACCTTTCCAATCCCGCTTTACCACTCGTCAACTTTGTCTGATCGATATGCACACCGCTGCGCGTGTTTCCGGACAAAGCGCCTGGGACAACACGGACAAATGCCGAGGACAGAGTCTCGAAAGCGTCCAGAGAGCCTGATATCCGAGAATGATACGCGGACAAGAGGGGGAGTTGCAGGGAAAGGAGGAAAGGGAGCTTGTACTCCAATTCGGGCAGCGGCGAATACCGATCTGACGGACTGTATCAGCTGTGTTCAGAAAATGACTGATTGCTGAGCTGAGCTCGCAACTCACCGATGATCTGCTCTATCAACGCTTTTACCTGCCGAGCGCTGACTGTAGGCTTCAGACCAGACGCATGACCATCCTCTCCTTCCGGGGACTCATCGCTGATGGTCCAAGCATCGCTTGAGGAGATGATATCGTTCAACTGTCCATCGGAGACTACGGTAATCCCATACCGTCAATACTGTCGGGATACGTGCTAAGGCTCACTCACACTTCTTCTCGCCGGCAAGCCAACGGGCGAACCAATCTGCTTCCCTTAAGATCACACCGATCAAGCCTTCCCAAGACGAATTCTCCACACCTTCGTTGATCGATACAGCATCAAAGTCGAACCCGCCTTCTCTCACCGCGTCGTCGAAGATGACGGTCTGGTAGATCGTATGTGCAAGTAGCGCGGGATGATCGAGTAACCGCGGAATACGCGATCTGAGGAGAGAGAGTAGGATGGGGAACAGCAGGAGGCTGAATTCAGACTAAATAAGAGAATTAGTGACCCAAACGGGTGTACCGAAAAGTCGATTGAGGCTTACCTTGACATCGACGTCCTGATATCCAGCCCTGCCAGTGAGAGGCTGCAGGTAGTCCACAATGAAGGACTGATGCTCGTAGATCTGATCTAGTATATTCGCGAACGCCCACTCTGGCTGCAAGGACGCGCATATACTTATGAGCTATCGAGTCTGATGAGGCGGGTAAGTTGCACAGCGTACCTTGTCTACACGATTCGTGCCTTTGGTACCCTGGAAATGATACTTAAAGCGAAGTGAGATAGGTTGCACGAGAGCCTGGAGGGGGTAAAGCCCATTGCCAGACGACCAATGGGACGGTTTCGAATCGCTGTGCAGGGCTTCGCCTCTGCTTTTCATCAGCATAGACTCAGGAGGGTGATATGTATTGGTGTGATGAGTACTCACTCCGCTTGTAGATACAGAAGATCTTGGTACGCATGCTCGAAAAAGCGTCGAGCTGCCGCTGGGATAGTATGGTACAGCACTTTCCTGGGCCATCCGAGCGCCTCGGATGCAGCGAGGAGATTGCTGCACGGGCAGACAAGTGTCAGCGACAGTCATAAACCAGCAGAGAAAGATTCGCGGGATGTTGATATGTGATAAGAAGGATTACTTACGCCGACATGACATCCTTGAGTCCTGTCCATGTACGGTCTCGAACATCCACTATCAGTGTAAGAAGCGCCATGTCGCCCGGCAGGGTGTCTTGGAGTTTAGCGGCGAGCTCATTCAGCTCGCGATAATGCGGCAGAGCGGCCAGTGGTGTTGGTCTATGCGACTCGGGATTGAGTGTCTTTTCACTATGCCGCCGTAGCAGTCGTGAGCTCAATCAGACATCGACCTGATGCGGAAGATGTCGCTCACCTGAGGACGACCACTCGCTCGAGGACCGTAGTCCACGCCAAGCCCGCTTCGAGCCTACTCAACTCCTCGCCCAGCGTGTTCATCTGCTCAAGGACCGTCTGACGTCCTGCTCTTCCGTCCTCGCCCTCTTGGCCGGGTGGGAGCTCATCAGTATCGCCGTTCGAGTGTGTAGGGGTAGATGATAACTCCGAGACGAGGTTGGCGAGCTTGTCCGCTATTTCGTATCGCTGCAGGCTCAAATTCTGCGCAGAGCTCAACAGGTCTTGCAGTCTCCGTTGAGCCTCTTCGAGAGCTATAGGAAGCGCTTGACTGCTGTGCGCCAGCTGATGGCGGGGGGGCATTAGCCGACACGCTCTCATAGCTGTAGCTTTAAGGAAAGAGGAAGCGGTAGGCGCACCTCTGATTCAGCTCGGGCCTCTCGCTCTTCCCAGTACCTAATCTCGTCGTCGATATTCTTCCGACGGCGCTTCGAAGGCCCAGCTCTCTGCGTCCCACTGCTGCTCTGTTGGCTCAATAGCACGTCGACATCGCCAAACGATTCGTCCAGGTGCGCGCGGACTGAAGCTGCGAGGCTCGCGACGTCTGTGGGCTGAGTAAGGGTCCGGATCTGTCCTACTAGGGATGATGAGGCCATCTCGGACTGAGCTCTAAGGTACTATCAAGTGATGCTGGCTGGGCAGAGTCACGTATCAGCGGGTCATCATCGTCGAACGAGGAACGAAGTCGCTGTAGTCCCTCCCACCGAGCGAAGTAACACGAAGCGATGATGTCATCACTTTATTAGTGATGTCCGGCAAGAGATTTTTGCCAGTGCTCAATGTAACCTCTGTTCACTGCACTTCAATCGCTCGAGAAGCTTCATCAACGCTTAAAACACTTGCTCCCTAGTGGTCAGAGCTCAGTCAGCTCAGTATAGAGTATAGAACACAATATGGTCCAGACATCATCAGCCGGCAAGAACATATGGGTCGCAGCGAGCGATGGGGATATCGAGCGTGTTCAAGCGAGTCAAGCGTTGTCATCTTTAGCCACGGTGAAAAGCGAAGCTGATCCTTGGGTATTGCGCTTATAGTACCTGATTGAGACCGAGGGATTGAGCGCGAATGACAAAGATGCCAATTCGTACACTCCCATGTAAGCGTTCTTCAACTCCAACGGTGTATACCTTTGCTGTCTGGCTCTCGCTTGCAACAAAGTCGGTAATCGGGCAATCCGGTCATTGCCACTCAAGACATACAGAACGCTGACATACATATGTTGTGTCGCAGGCACGCAGCAGCGTCCTATGCTCATTTGGATCTGTTGAGCTACCTGATATCGAAAGGCGGGAACATCAACTTACCCGACGACGATGGCGAGACGCCCTTGTTCGTCGTGGAGAGCGTGGACGTTGCCCAGTGGCTGATCGAGCACGGCGCAGATGTCAACTGGAGGAACGAGGAGGGGCTGAGTGTGAGTCGTCTACTCCCCGCTTCAGAGAAGTAGCTTTGGGTGGCAGTAGTACTGCTTGCTTCTATGAAACTGAAGAGATGCTGATGATGGCACGATGTGCCCAGGCCGCGGACGTAGTAGAGGACGATCACCCAGAACTCGCATTTTACCTACGCTCCCTCCAGCCCTCAGATCCCGCATCGGCCCTACTCGACACCCAACCCGCATTATCTTCCGACCCATCCAACCCCGCTCTCACTGCAACAACAGAAAACGAGGGAATATCCCAATTAGCACTAGAGAACTATACCGCAGCGCAGTCCAACACGCTCATGGCCGAAGCGCAGGAGATCATGCGCCGCGCGGCGCATGATGGCACCGACCCCGACGAAGCATTACGCGAGCTGGTGGAGAAGGCCGTGCGCGACGGAATGATCTTTGGCGGCGAGCTCGGCGCCAATGCGGGTGGTGGCGCTGGCGACCAACAGGATACTGGTGAGGAGGATAGGAAACGTGCTAGGGAGTAAACCTCCTTTCGGAGCATCAATTGTACCTTTATAATCATGTATTTCTAGCCGCCATCAGCCAACCTGAGACACCACTTGAGCGCTTGACCTGAGCGCCTCGGCACAAGCTGCTCTCCTCAACAGCTCGAGCATATTCAAGACCAGAGATACATATGCAATGAAACACTACTTTGGGTTGATTTTGCTCGATCTAACGTAAACTTCTAAATTGCCAGTACTCGACTACTTGACCTGTCCACTTTGCCTCGCCACTAATGCGCCACGGAGCCGATCATAAACTGTTAATGACCTCTTCCAGGGCCTCCACGACTTCCTCGGGACTTGTAACGTGCCAGCCAGCCAAGGTCTTCTTGGCGGGCGGTCCGACCGTCGTAGCAAAGATAACTTCCGGAGTTATGCTCAGTTCAACGTCTGGTAAGTCCGCTGCATCCTCGGGGTCCATGGCTGCTGTCACTGCTACAGGCGGCTTCATTATGACGGGCTGATTGTCATGGACGCCGCCTGGCGGGAATACCGTTCGCAGAGAGCGGAACATGTCTTCGTCGGTCTACGAGTGCTCATCGGGTCAGCACTGGTATGCGATCTGGGATAGGCCTAGGCCAAGCTTCAGAAACAGCTGTACGCACCTTGTCGTCACCGGCACAGAAGATGAGGTCCGCATCGGGGTTCTCGTACATTAAGCGTCGGACAATCTCGCCCTTGTTCACTGCTAGAGGCCTGACTTCGAGGTTCTTCTTGCCAACGAGAACTGGAAGTATAATGCTATCAGCTAGGCCCTGGCTGCTTGTAGAATTACGGGGACGACTTGACCCACCCTCAATCGGTCTTCTTGGTGCAAGCGAGCTCTCCAACAAGTCAAGACACTGTTTACATTGGAATTCGCCAAAGTCTGGGTCCGAATTTCTGTAATGCCAAGTGATCGACGCCTTCTTCACTTCGATAGTAGCGCCGGTTGTTCTTTCGGTGTAGTACTTGAAGATCTCCTCGACCTCGCTCATCCAGCTCATGTCCAGACTCTCGGTCATGTTGATGAAATCATCGTCCCCGGGCTGCTTGACAAAGCTTCCGTGCTCCGCAGACAACCCAAGGTTTTCCACGTCACCCCAGTGCTCCTCGAGGAAATCACCGTCTCGTCCAGAGATAAGGTAGACGACGTTGTTGGGGTCCGCGGCAAGGGTTGTGATGGCTTGCTTCGTGCGCTCTGTAGGTACGGCGTGCGAGGGGACTTTGACGATGGGAGTGAGTGTGCCCTGCAAGGTCGTCAGCTGAGTACTTTCTTATTTCGAAATTCCAGCTCACATCGTAGTCGAACAACAACAATCTCTTCTTCGCTTCCTTGTACTTGGTAGCAAACTTGCCCACATCCAACGCAGGAGTTTGGTGTGCGGTGTGCTCGCCACCCACGTTCTCCAGTAACTGCTGGAGGATAGTAGCAGCCCAAGTGTGACTGGTGTGACGGACGACACCCTCAAGCAAGGAGGCATGTCTTTGTGCTTTCTCCTCGTCGCTCATTGTCAAGCCTTTGTTGATAGCGTGCGCGACGCCGAGCAAGTCGTGAGGGTTGATCTGAAGGGCCTGGGCGAAAGCCCCAGAGGTACCCATGAACTCGGAGAGGACGAGGGGAGACTTGAAGCTCTTCTCCTGGCAGAGGATGAACTCCATAGACGTGGTGTTCATACCGTCGCGTAGAGAGGTGATGAGTGCGAGGTCGGCAACGGACAACAAGCCAAAGTACTCGTCCTTGTCGATTGCTTGGTGGCTGGCAGTCAAACTGGGATCAGAAGGAAGTTCTATGAAAATGGAAAAAAGGCAAGCTTACTAGTGGTGCACAGGGATGAAGTCGAGACTGCCGTATGCTCCGTTGATGTGACTGACCAATTCTGCAGTCATGCGCTCGAGCTTGGGAGATTCGGACAGCGCAGGCGTTGTCACCTGAATCAAGACGACCTTGCCGCGCCATTCGGGGTAGACTTGGAGAAGCTTCTCAAATGCTTGGAGCTTGTTGTAAACACCCTTGGCAACGTCAAGCTTCTCCCGGCCGATAATGATCTTCTTGTCCTTGTACGATTGGCGGAGCACCTCCATTTTGAGCGGAACACCGGCCGAATCTCTGTCGTGAGAGACACGCTTGATGTCGATGCCGATGGGGCAGTAGCCGACAGCAGTAACCTGACCGTTGGCGTCCACACCACCGGTAGTGGATTCGTAACCGCAGACTCGGATACAAGTGGAAACGAAGTGCCGAGAGTAAGAGTAAGTCTGGAATGAAACGAGATTGGCGCCAAGCATACCGTCGAGGATTTCGCGACGAGCTGAAGAGAGGTCAGCCAACTTCACAACAGGACATATGCGTCACTCACTAGGTAGACATCTGAAGATTTCCGAACTAGGCCAGGGGGTGTGCATGAACATGCCGATCATGACCTCTACCGGAGTACCTCCGTTGTGTTGGTCAACGCCGAGGTGATGTCCAAGAGCGTGACCAACGGAGCTCAGGAGACCACCAACTTTCTCCGCCTTTGACTTTTCTGCGGTCTTGGGCGTTGCCCCGTTGCTTTCCCAGTCCATACCCTTTCGCTTCTCGTGGTGAAGAGCAGGGGACGGGTGAGCGCTGCCCCAACCAGCGTTCGGGTGGAAGACCTGACCAAGGGATTCCCTGATCATTTTCGGGGCAAGCAAGAGGTGGTAATCATGAACGATGATCAAGTCACCGGGCTGATACATCTCGGCGACACGAGAGGCGAACATGGTGTTGGTTTTGTGATAAGCAAGCCATGAAGGGTCGGGTGAGGGAACGGTCGCGGTCGAGTCGAGCCAAAGAAGATAGTGGAACAGGGGCCAAAGAGCTGAGGAAGGTCAGCAACGAGTGCACAAGAGCTAAAGTTGACTCACTCTTCTTGCAGAAGCCCTCGTAGTGGCCCTTGCTCACATCCGGCGGGAGGAAGACAGGCACATACTTCAGCCTTCCACCGCTCTCGAACTCTGTCTCGACCTCGGTGAAGCGGTCCAGCTCCTTCTCGACCTCCTTCTTCTCGTCCTCGTTAAATTCGCCCCCGAAAACGACATATGGGTTCTCCTGTTGGGCGATAGGAGGTGCTTGGTCGTTGCTCCCGGCAAGGTTGGCAGCGATGGATGGCAGAGGAGTGGTTTTAGAGGCTTTAGGTGAGGCGGTGGTGTCAGGTTGGAGAAGGACTTCACCGGTCCATGCGACAACAATCTGGTCATGGGAGTCTGAGAGACTCTTGATGCCTGATACCAGAGCCGGATGAGCGGTACGAGCATGGATTCTCCATTTGAGGTCGACGCTCTCGACGGTAGCTTCAGCATCCTCGTGCTTGAACTCTGGTGTCATGGGTGGGGAGAGGACACCAGACTCCAAGCTCTCGGCAGGGACAATGCGGACAATCTCGACAGGCAAGTGGTGAATGACATGGATGATGCGGCCTGAGAGAGGCAGACCCTTGGCTTTGTGAGCAGCCTCAAGACGTTGGACCTGAGTTTGGATTTCCTCAAGAGTCGGAGGGGTGGCAGGCTCGGGGTCGGGGTGCATGGAGTCCATGTTGGGCGAGATGCTGTGGGATGGGAGATTGGGAGGTTTGAGGGGTTATCGCAGCAGTTGCAGCCTTGGCTTTAAGTAGCTGTCGGCAAGCAGTACGACACACGTGCGAAGACGCTGCTGATTTGGGCGGTTTTGGGGTGCGTGAGCGAGCTATGATGGGACAGCTCGTGTGTCAGCGTGATGCGGGATGCTCGGAGGGCGGTTGATCCCCAGACATATGGTCCGTCAAGGAAGAGAGCTAGAGCGGGAGAAAGGAGGGAGTGATGGCAGCTGCGGAGATGATAGTATAACTCACAAAGTACTCTTCTCTGATGGCGGTGTGAGTTGCTCAGAGATGAAGCGTGTATAGTTGGTGTAGAGAGTTGAAAGAGTTGAGCGGAATGAAGAGGTTGTCCAGTACAAAGCAACGTTTTTCAATTCCAGCTCAAAGTCAACTTACTAGCACTCTAGCACTCGTGCCAAAACAGCAGCAGCAGCAGCAATCAACGTCACTGTACCGAATTACCACGCCCTTTCCTTCTTTCTCACAGTCATCCCAACAAGGCCTGGACGTGTCTTTATCGCTGTTTGGGGTAATTAAACAGGAGTAAGGTACCGTTTATTCCAGGGTGTCGGCAGGCGAGATGACGTAGTGATCCTTTGTCATTCTGAGAGAACAACAGACAGGTGTACTCGAGTTAGTCGGTGTGGCAGTCCAACGTTATCTCATGACATTCCAGCTTCTAGCTCTCACTTTGAGTAGAGAGCAGCTGTCTGACGTCCCTGCAACGCTGCTGACTCGGAACATCAATACATCTGCGCCTCGGTCCACGGTCCACGGTCCACGTCCCAGCTGACTTGCTGATATGCCATATCGGGCCCGCCTCTGACATGGGATCAGTAACGCTGTGCGGTTGTCATAGAGACCAAGCGGTATAATGAACTGTTTGATCTCTGATCCTTTCGGATGACAAAGGGGTACGACTCTCAGCCCCGTTTCACTTCCGCATACGGCGTGATGATTCTGATGAAAGGTATCTCACAAAGGAGGTCGGGAGGTGTTTTGCGTTGTATCACTGAGGGTTCCCTAAAATCACCATATTGCCCAATGATGTAGTACTGACTTCTCCATCACTGACGCTCCGACCATCAGCGTAGCTGAGAAAGTGTCGAAGTGGGATATATCATATCACACACTTCCGCATTGTCTGTGATACACATCCCTCCCGGCCTATCTTCCTTTGTACACTCACATCCTTCGGGAAAGCCTAATCCTTCGCTCTCGTCAGAAAGACAAAAAGCACAATGGAGAACCCGGACCCCCAACTTCATACAGGTATAGGCATGGATGCGAGATTGTACACCGACCTTGATCCAGCCTATCACTTCACCTACGCCTCTGACGACTACCACAACCACAACCACAATCACAACCACGATCAGGACAAAGACAACAATCATCAATTAGATATCGAGTCGCCTCGTACGCACCCGTATGCGCGAGCAAGGATGAACAACCCCGATCCAACAAACGGCTTCATGTATCAGCAAGTATCCGTACAATCATTGAGGAAGAGTATTTCGGAAGGTGGAGATGTGCGGCCAGCGCGGACACAGTCCCTTGAGTGAGTACAACAATCAACTCCTCATGTGCGCCAATTTTGACGGTTCCATTCACACTCCACTCTTATTGTGTGATGACGGGAACAATGACAGTTGGGGAATGATGGGCGATCCATGACGTCCTCCATCAGCACTCACCGAGATACAGTATACAGATTCTGTCATTAATATCACTCACTCACCTCTCCGCTTATATGCTTGTCTTTCTGATCTCCCGCTGACTCTGCTATCTCTTCACAGCCCTCGAGAGCTTACGGAGCGTCTGGCGACTCTTGGACTCACCCCCGGACCTTTCGACAATCTAACTATCCAATCGCATTTCCACGATCGAGATCTACGTTATTCACACTACCGAGACCCAGATCATCAAGCAGGTTTCCCACATCTTGGCTCGGCGTATCAGCACAAACAGTCCCCAGACGATCGGTTTGATCTTCCACAGGATTACTACCCGTCTGTCACCGAGCTAGCACCAGGTGATTCGATCAGCATGTATAGACCGACAAGGCATCGTTCCGAATCTGTACGATCAGCTCGACGAGGGGGTACCAGTGTCGATCCAGGCGAAGCAGGCATCGACCCTCTTACTCCTGACGAGCAGGCATACGGCGAACATGATGGTCAGGATGGCATCTCGTACTGGTCGCAGGACAACATCACTCACGGTACTCCGCGCACTGGGGAAGGCGACTTTGACCAGATGACCCATGCGCCCACGACCGCTTATTCCAGAGGCGATCTCGGCGGAAATATGTATACTATGCGCGAGCGATTACAAAACGCTCAAGCTGAGCGCAATCAAGATCAAATGGTGGAACTCGGTCGTCAAATCCAAGAAGCGCGCGATCTGGCGACTACCGCGACTCGTCTCGAACAAGCGGAGAAGCAGCTGCGAGAGCTTCAAGCCCGGCTCATTGCAGAACAAGTTGCTCGTACGCAGATCGAAAGGGAGAACGAGCAGCGTTCGGAGGAGATGCGCGATTATCAAAGCGAGTGGGCGAACGCGGTCAGAGCATTGCGGCGGGCCAGGGACGAGGGGAAGAAGACGGACGAGGAGAAAAGGAGAATACAGAGGTGCTTCGAGGAAGCGAGAGACAAGTGAGCTATATGATCATTTTCATTCAGACACGAAAGCTCATCATACCCAGGTTGTGGAAGTATCACGAGGCTTTACGCGTACGCGAAGCTCGCGCCCAAGGTAAAGAGGAGGGCCGAGCTGAGGTGAGTCACTTGAAGATGCACGAGAGCCTTTTCTGACAACACTGCAGGCTTGGCAAGAGGCGGAACGCTGGATGGGCGGTGCACCCCCCATCCCCGGTGTTGAGCCTGTACAATCTGTTCCCGATGCCGTTCTCCACCAAACGCCCCTCACGACTCTTCAAACTCCCCAATTCCTTAAACCGTCACTTGCTCAGCAAGCTCCGCCTCAGGCTCAATCACACATGTCGCCTCCTCCTCAACAAGCCCAGTCAATTCCGCAGCTTCAGCAACATCAGCAGCAGCAGCAGCAGCAGAGCGACCCTTCGCCGCCGCAGCTCCCCATCGACAGCATCCAGCGGGTGATGGAGTTCTTTGCTCAGAACCCTGGGGCTTTCCCGCAATTCGCGAACCAGGAATTTCAGAACCGACAACAAGCGCGACAAAGCTCTGGCCAGACTCAACCCCACTTCCAATCCCAGCACACCTCGTTCGAAGCTCCAGCGCCTTCGCAGGCTCGTCCCGAGCCCACACCTCTCCAGCCGCAAAACACAGGCCCAACCGTGCAGCAACCACATTCTCAGCAGCAAACAATGGCTTCTCAGATGATGCCGCAACAGGACGGACAGCACCTGACGCGTTCTACAACAACTACCAATCAACGACCCATGGCTAGTATGATTCCTCAAAGTACTGGTCCAAACTCGCAGGGTCCGATGTCATTCCCAGCTATGTCGCAAGCCGCCCCTCCCTCGCAGCCTAGCTTCATGCCTATGTCCCCGACTGCAGGCCTGCCACAAACCATAGCTGTGGACAATTACATGCACGGTATGCCCTTAATGGGTATGCCATCATTCCCACAGCAAGGTGGGCACCCTCAAAGTCGACAGCCTGCAGCCGCACCGCATGCAGCCAATCGAACACCCAAAACGCCCAGGCATTCGAGTCAACAGACACCACGGCGACAAGCGCCGATTTCGGCTTGTTCTACATCAACCCGTCTTCCGACTACCTCTGCCCACAACCACTCTGCGCAACCCGAGAACCAGTCGGGAGATGCAGAATCATATCTAGAGCGAGTGGAGCATGATCCATCTCTGCAGCGCATGATGAAGGGAACTCGGGCTAGTGCTGTCCAGTCGTCCGCCGCTGTGCCGTCATCGGAAGATGCGAACAATTCGAGTGACTGCATCCCACTCGCTTCGCGACCCTCACGGGAAGACAGAGCAGATCCGTACGAGAAGGCTCTACCCGATCCTATGCTACAACAACGTAACAGTGCCCATGCTCCATCTCGGGCAGTCACTCAAAAGGCGGGATCGACAAGAGCTGCGACTCACATTGCAGAGAACAAGTCGAGAGTGGGACTGAGTCTCTCTGAGGGACTACGCAATCAACCTATCACGGCTCAGATCCCGGATGGCGACCGATACCCCGCCTTTCCTCATGCTGGAACTAGGGGCCATTCTCGCCGGTCGTCGCACGGCTCTTTCGACCCAGCAGCAATAGGCCTGCCGATGTGAGTTTGCTTATGGTCTCGATTGATAGTGATTGGACGAGCTGACTGTCTCGCCGTAGATCAAGGGACATATCAGCAATGCAAAGTCCAGTCTCGAGACAGCGGACAGACGGTCGTCCTTCCCCTCGGGCCGCCCCTCAGCGGTCCGCAGGGGCAGCCTCGAGAGCGCGCATGGCCGGTGCGCTGCGCAGCGGCGCGGAATTAGGCAATGGAGATCTGTCTCCTTTACCTGAGACCGCTGAGGAGCTTATGGCGTCGGAACAACGCGGTCAACCTAACTTCCAACAATACCAGCACCACCAGGCAGAGCAACAGTCTCGCGGTGCAGTAAGTGTACCGGTCTCCGAGAGTCGACATCTGCTGACATCTTGATTACAGATGTCCGAATCAGTCAGTTACGCCGGTATGCGTCCCCAAGGACCACCACAGCCTCAGGGACAGCGCCAAGAACCACCTCCGCCGCCTCCGTCGATGCCAAGTATGCGACCACGTATCGTTGTGAGTAAGGTTTCCTGCTACCACCTGACTCGAACGACTACTGACCTTCACTCATTTGCAGCCTCGCATGCCCCAGCCTCTTGGTGGCAGACCTCTTGCTAATGCAGGGCATAATCGGACGGTCTCAGAACCCCATCCCACTGGTCCTCGAGGACGACAAGGCTCAGCACCAATGTATCCCGCAGGCGGACAAGGGTATACCGATCGGGCCTCTCGACTGAATCAAGGTCTTCCGGACCCTGGTAACGGCTACCACCAAGCAAGAATGATGGGTGCTTTCATGCCTCCTCAGCTAGCGCCGATGGCAGCGAATGGCGGCGGGGGAGACTTCCGAGGACCGCGAACTTCTGCGCTGGGTCTGTACGCGATGGACGGGGATGTAGGTAGCGACGAGGGGAGCGGAAGCGGGAGAGGGATGAAAGCTCCAACTGTACGTAAAGAGGAGAGCAAGCGGCGATCGTGGTACGCCTGAAATCAAGATCAGCAGGAGCTCACGAGAGCATGATCTGCGCATCGTTCCTGCCCCTTCCACTCGTTTCTTTCGACCGCTTTCCTAAACATTCGCATCGCCTCGCATGCGTTCCTCGTACCTTCCTGAATACTTGCTCGTTAACACTACAGATTACAATACAGCCTCCTGTAGGTGGCAAGTCAGTTCGTTAGCTCGAATACTGACAGTGAAACCTGCACGCATTCCCTCTCCTTCCTACAATACACAATGTGTAGTCCTCCCGTTCCAGGTCGAGTCATCCCCCTTCTGCCATCTTCCCTTCTCATCGTGCCCCTTCTCCCGACCCAGCCCTGCCCACTTTTAGCAAACACCGCATGGCGTCAAGAACCCCCAAGAAAGACCGGGTCGAGCAGCCTGCGCATCTTACTGGAACTGTCAAGCGCCACACTGTCATCCTCACGGAGAGCTTCGAAGAGCCTTACAATGTTCCCCTTCCACCACCCAAGTCGACCGCTCCGACAGCGTACACTCATTCTGCGGCTGGATCCCCTCCTGACTACAAATCTGCACCGCACCTGCCAGCAGTCAGAACCATTGATTTTGCAATGAATGCGCCGTTGCCTGTCAGTCGGCCCACAACATTTTTCGAACAACGCACTACTATCACTGTGAGTAACCATCCTATCGACAGTAACGCTCAGCTGGTTAGACCGTGAAATGCGCTGACACGAGATATCGTCGTAGACCGTGCCCGATATCGAAGAACCACGTGAGGGAATGATGGATCCGGGGATGTACCCTCTACCTCCCTCTAGGGCTACCACGCATCGCGGACGAGCGTCGAGTGAGTACGATGGCAGGCTGGAGAGTACGGAATGGACCACGAAAGCCGATGCTGATCTTACTTGTTCCCCACATAGCGTACGCGGGTACCGTGGCGCCTATTGAGGAAGTGACTGAGCCAGAGAGCGGTCGCGAGAACATACTTCGCCGGCGATGAACGCTCAGTGCGCGACATTGCGTTCGCTGTCGAGCCTGTGAGTAGAGCAGCAGGTCTGCGTTAGGTCGAAGCAGTAGGCAGGGAGGGTATATCCGACAGTAGAATCACATCTCGAGCAGATCAATCTTGTATCTCGTATCTTGATTTCATCAAATTCATCGTTCGTCGTTACTACAATATAGGGATGTATATGAATGTTTATGAGAATACTTGGAGATCCAGTCTACGACCAGATGGGCTGAGCGTGATCGTGCGAGAGCGCAGGTGAGGCCATGGGCGAAGGGGAATTTGTGAAGCGGGAATTGCTTGAGATGGCAGGGGATTTGAGCGAGTCGAGCCTGTTTGACCATGCTTTAGCTTCCTGCACAGCCTAGGTGGCTACAACGGCGGCCGGTGGGGCAACGAGCGATGGAAGAAGGGAAGAAGGAAGATGTAGAGGGTACAGTAGACTCACCGCCACTCTGCCCTGATACGCCCATAGACAGCCTTGAAACTCGATAAAGCGCCTTTCTCCTGCACCAGAGTCATGCTCGTCGACAGTGCTCGTCCGGGACTACCAGGGACTGTCATTATGCTGGGGTTCGGCGAGGGCAGAGGCGAGTTCCATCCGCCTGCTGGATGAGCGGATTGCGAGTGAGGTAGGAACTCGATCCTGAATCGGACCGATTTCGGAATGATGATTCCGGTTACGTCTGTGTGTGCCAATGAGCAGCACGCGATCAGCTCACAGTCAAGACGTTATAGGTGAAGGCTGACGACCACTCACCCCGAATCTCGTCCACGCGACATTTCAGCACACCCCATCCATCGGCATCTTCAACTACGACACTAGCCCCGAAAGTCTCCAAGAGCTTGATACATTCCGCTCGAGAACTAGCACAGTCGTCGGCGGAAATTAGCGTGAACATCTGCGATGACACGGCATTATATCAGCAAACAAAGTAAGTAGGTCTACAGCGAGACTCACCGCCGGCTTCCAGCTGAACAGGTTCGAGAACCAGCTTTGCTTCGCTTCGGTCGATGGGCCTAGCAATAATGGTGATGCAGGCGCCGACGAGCCGAGAGGCGGAGTACCGAGATAAGGCGAGTTGGTTGGCGAGAGTAGGTAGTCTGCTTGCATGGGTTTAGGCGAGAGATCAAGGGGTGTTGCTAGATGTCAAGCATCGGTCAGTTGTACTCTTACAGTACATACCATATTCAGGGATATGGTAGTACACAAAGCTGACCGATGAGAGACCCGGGACTCACGTTTCGATTTGCGCTTGCTCTCGATCGTGCTGTCCCGCAAAGATGATTTGCGACCCTTCTCCTGGACGGAGTACCTCTGCGGCTGAGGATACTTGGCTACGTTGTCCCTGTTGCTCGCGTCGCCGAGGTACGAGCGTCTCTTGCTCAGATCCGGCCGGTTGATACCTGTAGCAGTCGAAGGCTGGTCTGTGACGCTACGCAATGTCGCGGCAGGTCTGCCTTGTTGAGGGAGCTGGGGCGGGAGATCGGCTGCTGGTGCCGGCGGAGTAGTGATTGTTTCGCCTTGCGAAAGAGCGGGACTTGCCATTGGCGAGTCGACGACAATGGACGATCGAGGTGAGGCGGAACCGATAAGCTGGAGTTGTTCGGCAATATCATGGAAGAACTTTTGAAGTGCCGCATCTTGTACTTGGGGCACATTGATGTTGCCTAGTGGCAGTGCACCGAGTGGGGGCGAGCTCGGAGCAGGTGATGGACTGGGAGGGGAAACGAGGTTCATGTTCAAGCCTAAGCCCGTGGCGGCTATTGCTGCGGCGCCGCTCGCCGCATTCGACACTTGACCATGTCCATGCGGCGTCGGTCGTTGGAGCGTGATCTTGGGCAAGCGGGGATCAAGCGGAGTGATCGTAGCGGGCGGCTGAGTCGTCTTCTCCAGATGCGAAGGCGTACGAGGTGCGTCAGCCCCATCTTTCCCAGCCTGAGCATGGGCCTGAGCAGTTGGCTGAGCAGTAGCGACGGTCGCCGTCGTACTTGCCGTACTAGCGCTAGTGGCGGACTTGACGTGTCGTTCGCCAGACTCCGTGTTGGTTGCGGGACTAGGTCGAGGACCGGCCACGCGCGATATAAGTGTGGCGGGAGATCTGGGTGCAGGAGCAGGCCGGGTAGCTGTAGGGGGCACGTTCTCGTCCCCGTAAGCGGAGGCTTGAGCGTGAGAGTGAGATTGAGATGAACGATGTCGCTCCCGCTCTTTGTGGCCGTCTCGCTCACGCTCACGCTCTCGTTCTTCGCGCGGAACAGCTTTGCGGACTGTACCAGCGGCGGAACTGGCTGATGATCGGGTAGGTCTTTTCTGTCCGCCCGACTCGATTTTGCGTCGCCTCTCTGCGAATGACTTCCGATCAGCTATTTTCAACGTCCTCCGCTCAATTAAAGCAATACTTGCGAATACTGACCTGCCATACCCCGTCTCGATTCTGGGTCAGGGTTGAAGTTCTCCAAATGCTTGTTTCTGTACTGAAGTAGCAGGAAGTAGAACGCCTTTTCCCACGTTTTCCTTTGGAGTGTATCAGCATCAAGGATCGCGCGCGGGGGCGACAACGACTCACTCGTTGGACAAGAGCGAGTTGACAATCTCCCTCTCTGATGTGCCGTTCCATAGGGTCCTGAGATTCCGGAGGATATCGCGATCGATTTCCCGCTCGGACCTGACTGGTCGAGCAATCTCTTCCAAGCGAGGCGGCTCGACGAGGTTGATCCTTCGTCCCGAGTCAGTATCCTGGCGACGCTGGCAAAACGGGTGACGCATGATATCCGCCATCTGCGAGGGAGTAGAGTATGAGCTTAGCCACTGCTTCGCCGTATAGTACGTTGGTGTCGAGTGAGACTCACGCTGATCCGCTTCTCTGGGTCGACCACTAGCATTCTCGTAATGAGATCTTTAGCGTCCGCGGGCAAGTCGGCCGGCATGGCAAATCGCCCATTCTTGACTTTCTGCAATAACACGCGGATGTTCTCGTCATCGAATGGGAGTCGACCAGTCAGGAGCGCGAAGAGGATAACGCCACACGACCAGATATCCGACGCCGCGCCATGGTACGACATGCCCTATAGCTCGAGCATATCAGCCAGATCAAATCTGTATTGCGGAGAAAGATGGCTTACGGCTACGATCTCCGGACTAGCGTAGTGCGGACTCCCACAGCTCGTTTCGAGCAACTTGTCACTCGGCTCCAAAGCCGCCATACCGAAATCTGCAATCTTGATGTTCTTCTCTGCGTCCAACAGCAGATTTTCGGGCTTTAGATCCCGATGGCAGATATTGAAGCGATGACAGTAGTCCACCCCAGCTATGATCTGCTGGAAATATCTCGATGCCTCGTCCGGCACTAGTCGGCCTTGGGATACAAGGTAATCGAACAGCTCGCCGCCTTCCACATACTCTAGTACCAGATATCTACGGTCGGTCAGCCATGTCTCTCTACTCATTTCATTGATGATAGCGGTCGTGGTTGAGGTGGCGAGGGTGGCTCACAGTTCCTTGGCCGTCTCCCAGACGTCGTACAAGCTCATGACGTTGGGATGGTCAATCAATTTCATGATCACAATCTCCCTCTCGATGCCTAGTACCGCCTTGTCGTGTTTCGCACCGGCTTCAGCCATGGATATTCGCGAAGTCATGAAAAGCGCGTGTTTGGGTACAATCTTGATGGCTGCGTACTGCCCCGTTTTGGAGTGTTTAGCAATCTTTACTCGGCCTGAAATCAAGGGCATCAGCAACAACATCGCACGAGCACCTCACAACCTCTGACAGGCAAGTTGGTTGATGATAGAGGTGAAGGACTGACCACTTGCGCCTTTGCCTATAGTCCGTCCGATCCGCCACGGACCTATGACTTTCGGATCGCCTGGATGGTCGGCGGCGCTCTTACCCCCCGTAGCGGCGGTTTCCTTTTCGAATCGCGTAGGTCCTCGCCGAGCAGAATGTCGCGCGCGCGGCGGGGAAGGCGTGGGTGGTTGGGGTGAGTCGGGCATGGTGATGTCTAGGCTAGGTGATGGCGACTTTTGGGACTAAGGGATGATGTGGGCGACTAACGAGGGTATGGATGATTGGAGAGCGAGTGTAGTGAAGGAAAGAAATAGCGACAGCGAGCTGGTGAGGGTGAGAGTGTGAGTCAAGTCAAATAGCAGAGCAGCAAGCACCTAGCACCGCTGAGCTAATGCGGAATGGGAGACTATAGGCTATATTATAAAGTGAGCTAAGAAAGACAAAGTGAAAGTGAAAGTGAAGCAAAATCGAAGTGGGGCTTGGAGAAGAAGATCAGTGAGAAGGGAAAGGAGGGAAAGCAGTCACAAGGACTACACGATGGGAATGATATGTGACCGGTCAGTGTGCTAGGAGAGAAAGACGAGCTGATCAGCCCTCTCAGCCGGCACGGTCGGGCTACTTTCTCCAAAGAGAAGGAAGGGCATATCGGGCAATGACATTGGACGTTGGGCGGGTCGCGTGGCTGATACTGCCCGCGTGCATTGACCCATCGAGAAGCAAACAGTCCACATTAGGTGAGTGAACAGTAAACAAGTTGGCGGTCGCTTTTGATGTCTGTCAGCTTGGCAAAGCAATGTACGAAGACTGTATGTGAGGCTGGTCCGTTCGATCTCTGGGTCAATTATGAATTGATCGGACGGGCACGCATGGCACGAAAGTCACGATCACCCTATCCTTGAGCTTGAGCTTGAGTTTGAGCCAGTGCTGATTGATGAGATGTCACATGCGGGCGCGAATTTGAGCACATCAGTGTATCAAAAGTGCACCACGTATCAGATGAGGACGAACTGAATCGAATAAGAGTTAAGAAAGGAAACGCGTTGATCGGTGCAATCGACATAAAGGTGTAACGCGCGACCTACCAGAAACACGTGCACGCTGTGGTCCGATCCTCGACTTCGGTAGCTCGGACCTCGAGCGCCCGCATTCTTTTTGATGCTCTGAGATCAGGGACGCAAGCTGCATGCAGCGTTGCAGCTTGCACGACATGCTTGATGATGCGCAACATTGGAAGCAGCGATTCCGGCGGCGATCCAGTCCAGACGGTAGTAAAAATGAGCAAAAACCCAGGGCCCAACCGGGAATTGAACCCAGACTACATCCAAACACTAGTCAGACCCGAAGGATGCGTGCGACGATTACACTATTAGGCCATCGATATCGATGGGGGTCTAAAACGACTAGGCTACCCAAGGGCAGATTCTGGAAATCTTGCTCGTTTTGCATGATCTATATACTGAGCACCGTCAAGGTTTCGGTCATCTCCATGGGCTCCTGTCTGATCGCGAGGAAAATGACGTCGCGCATCTGCGCAATAATGCGGATCGACGTCGCTCTTTACGTTATGCATCTAAAGTGAATCGCAGCAGCACTACTCTACGAGTAGAGTAGATTGCCAGCGGGGAATGCTCGCAACGCGCTAGCAGGTCCAGATAGCGTTTAGTTTAGGCCAGAGAAGAATGCACGAACATGAACATCCAGTAGCAGGCTGGAGACGCTTCTCGGGAGCGGCAATTGACGACTCAGCTGTAGTTTGGTGCCGCGCTCGGCATCTCCAAGCCCAGATGACAGTAAGGCGACGAGTGCCCCTCATCATGTAGGGGTTTCCCATCGGCTCAGAGCCGCTCGGCGCTCAGTGATCCTGTAATTGCGCAGCCTGAACCACGTTCAAAGATGGCGCTTGAGCCATTCGATCCCGGCGTCTACCATCACCATCATGTGACGTTGGTCAGATCAGACTATGGCAAAATGGTTCACAAGTCTTGCAGGCCCTCTCGGCCTAGGCCGCAGCAGCGTTGGACGACGTGGACGCGTTCACGGTGAACGTAATGTAGCCTCCGCATACTTGTTCTTACCGAATACTAGTGCGAAAAAGGCCACGTGCGAATTCCAAGTGGCTAAGTGCCTTGGCACCTACCAACGTAGACATTGCGATGTCTCGCATCGCCACCGCTCAAGCATAATTAGGAAGGATGTCAGTTCTGTACTTTAACCAGCTGCATATGCATGAGCCAATGAGGAGAGACGGTCATTGGCACGATAAGCACTCCTGCGTATCATGTTATCATTGCGGAATTTCCGATCGAGAACTGCTACAGCAAAGAATATAACTGTTCTATTTACAGAGAGAAGCTGACCGACCCGCCGAACGCCACATGGTCACCGTTTTTCATTTTGTATTTCATTACATTGCAATGACGCTGTTCTTATTCGCTTGACACTCTGACACTCATTCGTCTATCTAAGGTCTCCAAAGTCAACAAATAGAGTACGAAGAATACATCTGGTATTGAGGACTGATCCGTCCTCGATTGAATCGCAGAGAGGGAGCGGAAAAACCGAGTCCGCAAATAGACGAGACTCAAAAGTAGCGACAAGCGACGAAGGACATACTCATTGTACGACATTGAGATTGGATTGGATTGTTGTGCCTACCTAGCCCGGCAACGTTAAACGTAGTACGTCAACCATCGCAACCCTCGTAGCCCCTCATTTTCTTCTTGCATCCCCGGTCTCCCTTTGTTTCCTCCTTACATCCATCGTACATTCCTTCCCAGCTTCTCGCATCGCCCCTTCTTCTTCCTTCTTCACGTGTCATCTTCCTCTCTTTGCAATTTCGCTGCTCTTTCTTCGCTTCTCCTTCCGTCTGGTGTCTTATGTTGCTTGTCGAGAGGCGGACAACGTAGATGGATAATTCCACTTCCTTCGCTTGAGCTTACGCTTATTGCCCAGAAATCCTATGGCCTCTTTCGTTCATAGACCACTTAGTCCTTGCACATTCTCCTTGCCGCGTTTCACCTTTCACTTCGTTCGGCCCGGGCAGCGGATAACACTTGTTAACGATATTGAGTAGTACGAGCGGCTGAAGCGAATACGGACGCGGAGTTGGACGATTTACGGATGGACCAAGGCGGATCGCATTGCTAGGTGAGTGAAAGTCGATCCTTTCAAGATGCCATGTGTAGCATCGGGATAGTCCAGCTGTACAGCCGTGACCTGTTGTCGGCGCTGCAGTCGGTCCCGAGATCCTCATCCTCATCATTCACATTGTCACCTCATACGCCGTTTCGTCTTGACGAATATGCATCCAAACTGCGTTGTCTCAGAGTTTACCATCCTTTCATCGTACAAAATCGCTTACTTCTCGTTTCAATGACAGATCCGACTTTGCACATCACTCCCTTTCCCTATTCTACACATTTTTCGCTATTCTCCCAACATGCCGTCTCTTTTTCACAGGCGTCGAGCGTCCGAAGCGTCGCCAGCCATGTTTGAAAGCGAAGGCTCGAGCTCGCCGTTCAAGCAGAAGCGCAACTCGGTCGACGTCTCGTCCAACGGGCCGAATACACCCTCATCGCCTCCGCCCAGTGGAGGGAAGCTGAAGGCGTTTTTTGGCGGGAACAATTCCAGTGACAAAGAGGCAAGGAGAGAATCTCTGAAATCAAGACTATCATCGCCTTCAACCTTCTTCAAAAGCCAAGCGGACCTCTCAAATACTTCGCCTACGCGGACACCCGCAAATGGCTTGCCAAGTGAAGACGACGGCGTAATGGCACGATATAACGATCCTCCCCTGCGCTCCAATGATCCTACCAGCAGAGAGTTTGCCTCACCCACTCTTTTCCCAGAACGTTTCTCTCTTTCCACTGCACAATCACCAGAGTCGCCCCCGCAGCCGAATGGTCATGGAAGACGGAGTTCCGTCACCTGGCAACCGTCATATCCACTGGTGATCCCAGATGGCGAATACGCAGATATCCCGCCTGACGGCAAAGTTGCACCCAGTGCAGTCTTCACTCCGACCAGTCCCGCCCCGGTCAGCGAGAATGCTCGTAGGAGGTCGGCAGAGCTATTCTCCGGAGCGATTCCTGATAAGCTCTCGGCCTGGCCGGCCCTGCAGCCAGCAGCGAAACCCACTACCCCTCCTGCGACAATTCAGACTGCATTGCTCACTCCTCCACCCTCCGCGCCTGCAGAAGTCCAGAAGACGCTCGACCCGGCAGAAGAAATTTCGCCAAAGGCTAGAGATAGACGGCCTTCTTTATCGCTCAATTTATCGGATCCTGTTCTTAAAGGATTTCCACTCAACGCCGCTGCACCAGTCAGCATGGAGGCAATAGCTCAGAGCGCCATAACGCCTACACGTGGGACTCCTGCTATGATGCCCCTCAACGACTTTCCCGGCCTCAAAGCCTCGTCTAGCATGCCCAGCTCACCTTTAGCGTCCAGTCGATCTCGTCCAGCACCACCAATGCGCAAATCCACCTTGATACAAAGTCCACCCATGCCGCAACCAATCAGAAATCTGCCCACAATGCAAGGATGGCCGGGCTTCCAGCAAGCTGGGGGCAGCACAACTCCAGGGTGGGGCGCGCTGGCCAGGGATGGTGGACCGAAAACGCCAGGTCTTAGTGGAATGTCTACACCTGGTGTGCCGAGGACGCCAGGTTTGTCAGGTTTTCCTTGGGCTTCTCCACTGCCCACGCCGTCTGGGAAGGGCAGAGAGAGGAGTTACATGACAGAAGAAGAAGTGAGAAAAGCTAGAAGATCAATGGTGAGTCCATTCATATCCACCTACCTAATGGAGTACGCTAACGTCGCTGTGCAGCCTGTGATGCTTCGTGAGCCGTCTTTCAAACCAGCACAACATCACGAAGAGGGCGGAGATGCGGGTGACGACGATGACGACGATGACGAATCAGATACAGAGCTGGAAGGTGGACGATCAGACGATGACTCCGAAGGCGAGACGGAGACGGACAACAGGAGTGCGCCCAGCATGGCAGCGATGATGTTGACCAGAGGTCTTATGGGTAAGAGTAAGCCCAAGGCCAAGGGCAAAGGCAAGGCTGCCACTCAAGTATCTCCAATGGCTAAGACGGCCTTGCAAGAGGAAGAAGGTGAGTAGCGTTGCGTTAGCTGTGGTCCTTTTGCAGGATAGAAGAGTGCTGATCATGTGACAGACGGCGCGGCCAACACAAATTCCGCCATAGAACACGTCCCACTTGCAGATCGCAGACAAGTCAACTTCCCTCGTCTTCCTCAATTACTGCCCCCTTCCCCCTCTGTCATCGTTGCAAAGCCTAAATCCGTGTGGGCACTCAGTACTCCGTCGCAGCAGAAACCACAGGTTGATTGGACCCAATTCGGCTCTCCGACGCCCAACGAGACACCAATGGGAGGACCTGACAATCGACAAATTTTCACGCCGTACAGTGAACCGCCGTCAGGCTCGTCCACCGCGAATCTGAGCCGAAATCAATCTTACGGATCAACCGCACCCGGCTCAGTCAACTCGTCTGGCTACTTTGACTCGCATTCGTCCTCACAAGCCTCATCGTCTCAAGCCAGTATCGGGGTTGTCACAACTCCAGAAGTAGCTGCGATGGTCCTCTCAAAGGGTACCGGCGCGAAGGAATTGATCAGCAGCAGCCGTACGAGCGCTGCTATTGCCGCCCCGATCATGCTTGCCCAACCTGAAGGCCATGAGGGTGATGACCACGAGGGCGACGACGACAGTGGCAGTAGTGGTGATGACGGAACCAACGAAGGATCAGGGGAACGTGGCACATCTTCACTAGGTCACGATTTGTCATCGCCTGAACCAACGTCGACTTCGACTATGCCGCAACAGCCTCCTGCACCTGTAGGCAACGTCAAGCGGCCCGTAATGTACACGCAAGTATCTCGTTCGATGATCAACTTGCCTACTCCAACATCCGGCAATACACAAGATAGTGATAATGCAGGTTCGTTCGGGGATCAGTCATCGGCGAGGCCAGGGCTATCGTCAGTCCGATCCGGTAAACAGATCCCAACGATTCCAACGCACATCGACCTTCCACCTCGCGAGCCAGTGTTGGGCAAGGGCGCAGCGGCAAAAGGCATTCTATCTCCTATAGCAGAATGGGCCAAGCCACCGCCCACTCCAGCCGGTGGTCTCAATGGCTTCAACTTTTTCTCCAAAGACAAAGATAAGAGTGAGGCGGCCAAGAAGCCCCAAGCAATCAAGAGACGTCGATCGGCCGACGATATGATGGCGCCAACCCCTAAATATGAACCGCCATTTCCTGGTACATATATCCCTAGACCTAGGGATGAAGAAGGCAAAGAGAAGCTTCCCGCCTATTGGTGTGCAGTGAGTGACAACTCGATGTGCATACGGACCATGATTTGCTGATTAACCGGCAATATCACAGGTACACATTGAAGGGATGTTGCAGCGAAAGATGGAATTCTCATCACCTGGCGTACAGTCACGCGATAGGAGCTGGAAGAAGATCTACCTGATTCTCCACGGTACCAGTCTACATATCTACAAGTTTGATCCCCATCGATTCCCGCTCAAAGTCGACGCTCCTGTCCCCACAATCGAAGAAAAGGATTCGGAGGAGTATTTGCATGTGCACACAGCAGCCGACAGACGAGCGTCGCTCAGTGGACCACAGCCGGATCTATTGGGGCCATCTCCTTCTCGGCCACGGGGCTCTTCGGTCTCCGAGACCGCGCGTCGAGGTTCGGTCGGTCAAGCTGACGCGGGTACAGGACGGAGAGGTTCAGTCCCGGACATTTTGAGTTCAAGCGGTAGGCGAGGATCAGCCTCCAGTGATTCTCACGGCGCCGCGTCGAGCACGAGCAGTCCTCGTACCTCCAATACCTCGACATTCGGCGCATCCAGTACGAATCTCGCGTCGTCGGGTCTATCCAAAGATACTACCACCGACGTCAAGGATCCGGCACTATTCCCTTCGACGAATGGGACCCCCAGCGCCCGCCGCGCATCCGCATCAAGTGTAGGATCTCAAGGAAGTAGCCATGGATCGTCGTTAGCCTCGCACTTCCAACACAATTCGCTTCTGAAGGAGTACAGCTTGCAGAATGCAGAGAGTGGTCTCGCAGCCGATTACCTCAAGAAGAAGAATGTGGTCAGGCTGAGAATTGAAGGAGAGCAGTTCTTGATCCAGACCGACGGGGCGAGGGACACGGTGGATTGGATTGAGGTAAGTTGCGGCTTTCAACAGGCACTGAACATGGCTGATCGGAGCTGTCTACAGGCGTTCCAAGCTGCAACAAACGTCTCGCTGGATCTCGATGTTCGACCTATGCCTAAGATCATCACATTGCCTCGCCGAAGGCGACGTCGACCGGCTGCAGCGGGTAAGTCATATACGTTGAGGGATCTTATGTAGTGCGCGACACATTTGCTGATGGTCATTCGTATTTAGGCGCCAATGCAACCGCCACCGCCGGTAGTGGTACCACCAACAATGCCGGAGCCCCTACGAGCTCGGCTGTAGCGGACACGGCAGGTAGTGGGCCTACTTCTTCGGCGGTAACGGACATGGAGCGGATGCTGGCCGAGGACCAAGCGACGAGTCTGGGCTAGGCGGCATCGTAAGCCGTCGATCATGCGAGAGTAGGTAGTACAGACAGGAAGGAAGCCTCAGTGGCTGCGTTGTATTTAGAAATGGTGTAAGGAGCGGACAAACATGGATGTCGAACAATAGTGTGGGATGTAGAACTGGCTCGAGCGGATTGTTTAGCATACACGGATTAGACATGGGATAGTAGGCATTTGCACGCATCATGATTTGTTCATACAAATGTATATAATATGAACTACGACGAGGGAAGCGACGCAGAACGCAGTTCAAAGCTTCAGAGCTTCTTCAGCCTTTGAGAGACCTTACTCTGCGTCTTACCCTTTGTACTGCTACCCTGCTTGGACAGCCTACTTCCGCCAATCCCAAAAACGATGACCCACCAGCCCCACGTACTGACCACCGTATGGCCCAGCGCCAGCACAGTGGCCAAACCCCCTATCGAAGCGGTATTCCACGTAACGATAGTCACGATCGTTTCGAGCCCTACTAGCACGCCTAGGAGGGGCGTACGCGAGGGGTTCGTCGAGGGCGCAGTGTACGAGGGTACGAGGACGAAGAGGCATATCAGGGCGAGTGAGAGCAGACCCAGGCCAAGGGTTAGGCAGAGGAACGATTCGAGGGGAGTTAGGAGGTCGTAGTGCTCTTCTCGCTCGTGTGCTGCGGCAGCGGCGAAAGCAGAGGCAGAAGCGGTGGAAGGCGGGACTTGCGCGAAGAATAGTAGGATCCGGGGAAAGAGGAGGAGCGGGATAGCGAGGAGTGCCGACCTGCCCAGACCCACGCACGAATCGTTAGTGAGTGCTGGATAATACGAGAGCGCAACTTGGAAGAGTGATAACAAGCTCGTTTCGTGTGACGCACCACGAAGCCAGCGCTAATCCCCACACGGAAACAGCGTCCAGCCCACCTTCCTGCAGATGGACGGCAGCTCTCGCTTTATCCTCGGCGAGGCGATACGCCCTCCCGAGCGAGCCTGATCCTGATACTGCACCTGAGCCCGAAGCAGCGTCGGAATCACTCGCAGCGCCAGAGTGCGCTGCAGGATGCCGAGGTGGGAGAGGTGGTTGCCCACCGCCGCCGCTGCCGCCTTTTCCGCTTTTGGACCCGAGTCCGCTCCGCGCAGATGTCCCGATGGGTTTCAGTTCTATTGGGTCTGACATTGCTTCGGTTTTCTTGTCCAGTAGTACTTCAGTCTAGTGTCCTGTAATCTGGGATTGGTGCTTGGTAGACGGGATGCTATAGTGCAGTGAAGTGTACTTGATCGATAGTTGAAAGACGCAAGATGCTATTTATCGCCTTTGAACTCGTCCCCCTGCCAAACTCCACCACGTCATCGCCACTGACCACTCAGCACGACCACGTGGCACGTAGCGTATTTGCACGTGATCCCAACACGTTCATTCGACGTGTCGTGACTTCGCAGCTCGACGAGTGGGTCACTGCTACTGTGTAAACCAGCTACTGAATTGATGATACTTGCTCAAAGGCAGTCTGGCAACAGCAGAACTAGCTTGCTCCACTCATACCTCTAGCACACGGCACATGTCCGCGATCATCGACATGCCTTCAGCAGCGACCACAGCGGCCGCTTCGGGTGAGTCCAGGTCACATGAGCGTCGCGAGCGCTGTTGCTGATGCTAGAGTCTCGATGTCTCGGTACACTACCATTACTACTACTACTCGTTCGGCGATTTCACGTGTGCTCTCACATTAACGAGTCAGGCTCCGACAAATACTCCGTCATCCTACCGACGTACAACGAGCGCAAGAACTTGCCCGTGATAGTCTGGCTCCTGGCCAAGACGTTTGAGTCAAAGTGCGTCCTACTGCGACTCCGAATGCCGTCATGCCGTCAAATCTTGTTCTAACACGTAGCGCAGGGGCATACAATGGGAGATCATAGTGGTCGACGACGCGAGTCCGGACGGGACGCAGGAGGTCGCGAAGCAGCTCGCGGGGATATACGGCGAGGACAAAGTGGTCAGTACGATGCCATCTTGTCGTGATGTCCTCACATGGTCATAATGGATGGCTGATATGCCGGGTTGTAGGTGCTTAAGCCTCGAGCGGGAAAGTTGGGTTTGGGGTGAGTAGCTACTCTGTCGCTACGGCGACTTACTGATCATCTCACTTACAATACCACCATCACTGCTCTACTGCATCTCTGACTCTTTCGCCGCTGCTTCTCCGCACTCCGCGCTCCACACTCGCAGCACGGCCTACGTCCACGGACTAAACTTCTGTACCGGCAACTTCGTCATCATCATGGATGCCGATTTCTCACATCATGTGAGTTGTGTCGTTCACTCTAAGCTGGAGCTGGGACGAGTCACCATGGTCGACCTGGTGTCTCCTGAGCGTAAAGTATTGGCTGACACGAGGTTTATACGGGTTCGACGATATAGCCAAAATTCATTCCGGAGATGATCAAGTGAATATCATCCCCCTCTTCTTGATCGCACGTACATAAACAAGCTAACGAATGTGGGCAGACTACAAAAACTGCACAACCTCGACATCGTCACAGGAACGCGATACTCGTCTCACCCATCCCCCAAACCCACCTCTTCCTCCTCCGTGTCGATCGGTCTAGGTCCTGGTGGGGTGTACGGTTGGGACCTGAAGCGCAAGCTCGTTTCCAGGGGCGCGAACTACCTTGCGGATACGGTTTTGACTCCTGGTGTGAGCGATTTGACTGGTAGTTTCAGGTATGTCCTACCCCTTTACTCCCTCACCACTTTACTCTTCACTCTCTCTTGCAGCCACCCTTCGGTGGTCATTCCTGCTCTCTTTCGATTGAGGCGTAAAGTATTCCTTGACAATGCCTATACTGATACCGATACATAAATACAGGCTATACCGCCTGCCAGTCCTACGCGACATCATCTCCCGCTGCACCTCCAAGGGGTACGTATTCCAAATGGAGATCATCGTCCGAGCGCGAGCGCAGGGGTACACAGTCGGCGAAGTGCCCATCACGTTCGTCGATCGTATCTTTGGCGAGAGCAAGTTGAGCGGGAATGAGATCATCGGGTATGCCAAAGGTGTGGGTCAGCTTTGGTGGAGCGTGTAGCGATGGCGATGGCGTGGCGTGCAGACCAGAGCTCTTCATCTCAAGTATCAGTGGGACAACGCGATTCAGCCGTGCTTGGCTTCTTGCGGAACTTGGCACGGGACGAGAACAGATAGATTGTTGTACGAATGCATACTCGAGCTATATGATTTGCCATACTGGGCAACAGAAACCGCGGACATCCAAAAGCGATCTTTATAGAACGACTTGACATTGATTGACATCGCCCAACGCCCAACGACGTGTAGATGTGCAGATATACGAGTGGGACATGCCGATACTATGTTGCTGTATCACTATGTCGTTATGTCGTGTACTCCTGCCAAATCCCACCGCTGGACAACATCGGACCCAGATCCGCATCTCCTCCGGTATTCCCACCTGCTCCAGCCCCAGCCCCAGCGCCAGGTCCAGCGCCAGGCGCGCCGTACATCGCCCCGCCATGTTGTCCCAGCGGATTCAGACTCCCTCCGCCGAGATTCATGTTGAATCCTCCCGCTCCGACTCCCGCTCCTGCACCAGCATTCATTCCATTCCCATTCCCATTGACGTTGACGTTACCCGTACCCTTCTTCGGACCGAAGTTCAGCCCGCCTTGGTTCGCTTGCGCTTGGATAGCACGCAGGTTGGCAAGGTTCAGTTGTGCGGGATTCAGACCCTGGGCTTGGAGTTGAGCCAGGAGGGCCGGGTTGATATTGAAGGATTGTTGTTGTAGTTGTTGTTGTTGCTGCTGTTGGTGTTGGTGTTGCTGTTGTTGCTGTTGTTGTTGTTGTTGCTGTTGTTGCTGTTGCTGTTGCTGTTGCTGCTGCTGCTGGGACTGCTTTTGATGTGGAGAGGACTGAACATGAGGTGACGCGCTACCATTGTGGCTGAGACCATTGATACCGGGCGTTTGCACATTGTCACTGACATTGGTGTTATGAACAGGCGAGATCGTTCGGACTCCGCCTTGCACGCTTTGCATTTGCCCATGCAATTGACCATGCGCTTGAGGATGGTGACCCGGTCGACCGATACCTATCCCGCCAAAGAGCTGAGACGGCTGGATATGCATTGTCGACGTAGATGCCGACCCATTTTGGGCCGGTGCGCTACCAGTTGCACTTCCTTGATTATTGGCATACGATGATCCACCGTTATTCAGTCCTGCTGTTTGCAATTGATTGGCGCTGGGACCGCTCATGTTTGACCCAGGAGCAAGAGGTCCTTGTTGATTCTGCGCGCTTGCATTCGCATTCGGCTTTGGTGTGCTGCCATTAGCTGTTAGAGCGGGCGACGGAGTATGATGATTCCCATTATGTGGTGAGGGTCCGGGTGTGAATGTGTTCATCGCCTTGTTTGACAATGACGCGAGATCGCTTTGCCGTGGATCTCCTTGTACTCCCAAACCATCGAGTGCGGGTGCACCGCCAGCTCCAAGTGCAGGTCCCGACTTGAGCGACCCTCCTGCATGGTGATCCAAGTCCGCTTCGGACGACTTGCGCTTGATGCCCCCGCCGCTGGCGTGATTCGTCGTTGTCGTTCCGTCCCCGGCGACAACCTGGGTTAAAATGCCATTAACAGCAGTACTGGAGGACGCTTTCGCTACGCCAGATTCCTCGTCGTCGTCATCGCCATCGCCGTTCTCCACGTCGATCTCCTCTGAAGGCAGGACGGGCGGATCTAAGCCATATGTATAGTACGCAGTAGTGTGCCGGTCGAATAGGCGTTGTTGGGTATTGTAGTCCCATTGAGGTCCGCGCGCTTTTCGCGCTTGTATCAGGAGCGAGTTCCTGGTTAAATCAAGTCAACGCATCAGTTTGAGCTCGACACAGGACGAACAGATGTCTGGTTTGGGGGTGCAGGAGGCTACTCACCAATAACTCGCACTTGCTCGGATCCCCTCTTTGTCCTTCTCGGGAAGATCGCCTTTCGCCTTGCCATGCACACCCGCCGCCGCCGCCTCCTCCTTTTCGACCTTGTCTACCAACGTAGCCGGATCCAGCTCTCCGCGCTCGATCATCTCTGCTTCTCGCGCTAGTTCGGCTAGGCGTTTCGCCCTTTGCTTCCAATGCAAGTGGGATAAATCAGGGAGTTTGGGTTTCGCTCGTACTATCGGTGTAGAGGGCGATGCTGCTGCGTCGGTGGTGGGCGCAGGCGTCGAGGCTGATGATTGTGGTTCGAGATCTATGAACGAGGCGCTGGCAGGCGTGCCAGATGTCTCTACTGCGGCGGCAGTGCCAGCTGGGGCGAGAGCAGGAGCAGGGGTAGAAGGGCTATCAAGGGGTATTAACGGTGAAGACGTGGAGTGCGACAGCGGTGGTAGTGGTAGTGATACCGGTGGTACTGGGTTTGGCGGTAAGGGCAATGGTAGAGATGGTGGCAATGATATTGGGATCTTGAGGACAGTCGAGCGATACTCATCCAGCTGATCTGGGGTCATCATAGCTTGGATATCAAGACATTGTCCTCGCTCCCTAGCGATTTTCTGCGCTAACAGGAGTACTTCCAGCGTAGGCGATGGCGGCGGGGCATGATTGGTCGAGGAGGAGGAGGAGGGGGCGGACGAAGAAGATGATGTCGATGTCGATGTGGATGTAGATGAGGGCGGGGGGAGGATGAGCGTTATTGATGACGGTGGATTCCGTCTTGGCATCGCGTATCGCACCCTATGGTGTCGGATGTGTAGGCCAATGAAGGATCTTGTGTACTAGCGCGCAGACAGGGCCCTACGCCACACACGCACAGTACACAGCACACAGCACACAACACACAACACACAGTGTGCAGAGCACGAGACGCAAGATGCGAAACGCCGGATCAAAGGAGGGTCGGGGTCGGATGTCGTCGAGGTACTCTAGTCCAGATGGGTGATGTGATGATATTTCGGCAAAGTGCGATGCAGTCGGGTGTTGTGCGTGGCTCGAAGTATCAAGGAACAAGCACGTATGAGGAGTGGCTGGGCACCAAAGCTGGTGTATCGATGGTGGTTCGTGTACAAAGGCTGTTTAGGGGTTGTCAACAATACTCGCAGTAGTGCAACGTGAACATGAAGCGATCCTGCTAGGTGACAGTGCGGTTGGGTGTGGCTGATAATTGTTTTTACAATAATCAGGCTCAGATCTGGCTTTCTAATGTGAGACTCGAGACGCGACAGGAGTACAGACTTTACACAGCTGTTCTTTACTGCGGCTTTGACTTTGATTCAACTCTGCTCGAAGTCCGATTCCTACGACAACGAGACACTTCAGCGTACATTGACGACTGACGACTTGCTACGAGCATCGCGCTATCAAGTAACAAAGCGCACAATTCAAGCAGAGGCGAAAATACGATAATCCACCTTGGTGATAGATCAGGCTCACCAGCCCAACTCTCGAGCATGTTATAGCAATTCGGCCAGCGAGATCGGACGCGGTCTTCAGCCATGCAACCCTCACGAGCTGAGCCCGAGGTGGCGCTACCGTCTGCTTCAGGCGAGCAGTCCTACCGGTGTACGCAAAAGCGGGAACATGCCAGGCCGCCAGATAGTGTGCCTCATCCTCTATCACTGCTCTTGATGGTCATAACCTGTCTCGTCTTATTGCCCATCTCGACCTTGGCGCAGACGACTACCTCGACAACAACTGGTTCATCTACGGTAACTTCCACTACCTCAACGACCTCACCCACTTCGTCTACGTCCACTGCGTCAGATACTAGTGCCACGCCTACATACGCTATCAAGAGTATACCCACGACCCTCACCCTCCCACCCTTGAACGCTTCCTCACCGATATATCAGCTGTCCCTTCCCAACGTGCCGTCCTTACAACTCACTCTATCCATCTGTTCCTTGTTGTCCAACACCTCCATCATCCCTACTGTCCTACTATCCACCGCAAACCCGCCGTCATTCAGTCTCGGCTCGAAATCCATCGCGGACTCAACTTCCGGCGGTGTATCCACTAAGGCATGGAATCGCCGCAATTCGAAGGCCGGGACGACCTGGCAAGTCGTCTGGGATATGGGGTTCGGCAATTGGACCTACACTGGCACAGGCGAGGCTCAGGCGAGCTTGCTCATTGGGTTAGGCATGGGGACGGATACTACTTTGACCGATGTTAGTGCTACGGGGAATGTGGTAATCCAGCTCGGAGCATCGAGCTCAGGTGAGCAACTGCGTCCCGTCTCGGTGAATCGAAAGCAATGACTGAGTGAATTGCGTATAGACCCTGTCCACGCTTTATCGCCTGCAACACCATTACTTGGGGACACCACCAACACCTCAGCGCTCATCTTCTCCCCCTTAATACTGTCTTCTCCACAATCCCAGCCGTCCTACCCCAACTACACCCTCCCAGGGACCCAACTCTCCTTCTCATCATACGATACTGCTCTCACAAGCTCGCCGCTGAACTCAAGCATGACGTCAAACCTAACATTGATTATCGTGCCCACTGCCTCATCGCCCACAAATGACGGCTTGGATAACGCGTGGTGCGCAGTGGACAGCGCGAGCAACTCGACGGGCGATATCGCTAGTAGCAATAGTGTGATCCTGCAGAGTTCCGAGCCACAGTGGATGAGCGTCGGCGGCGAGGAAGGTTATAGGTCCTATTGGGTCATAGGCGGATTGACGAGCGAGGGCAACTACACTGCGTGGGTGAGGGATGATAATGGCGTTCTGAGTTCACCGATGTGGTTCGTCACCAAAGAAGGTGGGTCCGAGGGCTTCGTACTTGTGACGGTAACGAGTGTGAACTGACTATCGACGCGTGGTCGCAGACTCCTTCCCGTGCCAATTGGTGATGCCTACTCCCATCTGCCCGTCAATAGGCTACGCCGCTCCTCTGGCGGCCAACATGACCAGCGTCACGTCATCTTCTGGCGATACCATCTCGTCTACTTCCCCAATACAGACTCTTCCAGACGACCTAGAGGACGTCCTTACGACTCAGCTCCAGGCCTTCTCCACCTCGCTCCTGTCCCAAGCGTGCGGCAGGGATCTCTACTCGCACGTCTCGACTTGTCTAGACTGCTATACCGCATATCGAGATTGGCTCTGCCGAATCGTCGTACCTCAATGCGGTGCCGCAAACACCACGTCTACTTCCACGACAACGACATCGGCGGGCTCGCTTCCCACGCCATCCACAATGGCGCGCACGGAAGGCTCTCCTCGAGACTCGGCTCTTCCTGCAGCAGCGTATGGTTATACAGAATTACTGCCGTGCTTGAGCACGTGCAATGCCGTCGATCGCGCGTGTCCCGTATGGCTCGGGATGCGTTGTCCAGCGCGGAAAGTCAATGCGGCCAGGAGCTACGCTTATTCCGGCTCGGACGAAGCGAAGGGCGATGGCAGTGCAGCGGGCGGTGTGCCTGCCGCTGACAAGTGGGGCGATCGGTGGTGTAACGGGTAGCTGTCATGATATCAGAACAAGTAACAGTTGTAGTAGTATGAATGTCCCAATATCAGCTCGGATAGTCGAACGGGGTGGACGGTCTCGGTCGGGAGATAACCGAAGTTGACACATTGAACAACGCTAAATTAGCTTGAATTCGCGCAACTCGTGCTGCGAAAACATCACCATCCACCATTCACATCCACCATTGGCACACTTGCACTTACTCGTTCTCTTCTCTTCTCGACCCAGCGCAGATATGGATGGCTGAGTTGAGAAGTAATAGTCGAGGATGGCTCCCATGACTAGTTCACGCTCACCGCCAATCCGACGTGGATCTGCCCAAGCCGCATCCGCTGGTACCGCGGGTCCTGCAGGTAACACAGGCTCACCTACAGTCGCTCTTTCGCCTACAAAGTTTTCGGCTTCCGCTTCGCCTTCTGCTTCAGCTATGAAGCCTTCTCAAAGTAGCTCTCGCGCAATGGTCTCTCCATCGGGTACGTCCGACTCCAGCTCCAGCTTACCGTTGATTCGCGTTCAGGGCTGACGAGGTGACAGGCTCAGGTCCCGCATCACCCATCACTGGCAGCACCCCACAGCGTCCTTTAGCCCGGACTCCCGCAGAAGTGTACGCTAGCGCTCACACGCATGCTCACGCGCATGCCCACGTCCACGCTAAATCTCATACACTACCTCACCCATATCCTCCAACGCCAGCACAAGCACAAGCGAGCACTCTGAGCAGACTGGGTGGCAATAAGGGTAAAGGAAGGGAAGTGGATGGTTCTCCCGCCGCCGCCGTCGCCAAGAACGAGTGTGTGCGAAAGGACAAGGACAAGGAGAAAGAGAAAGAGCGGGCGACGCCTTTTCCTAAAGCTGCTACGAAAGACGGCGAGAACCAGAAGGGAACTAAGCCCATCTTCGACTGGATCCAGCGCAAGCTCGGCGCCGGCCGGAGAGCTACCATATCAGATATTGGCACCTCTCTCTCCTCTGCGATGCCACGGTCTGTCCCACCGCAAGCGCACACCAACGCGAATGGAAGTACAAGAACAAGAGTTCTGTCGCCCAATCCTATCCGGCGAGCTGGGTTGCCCTCCATGCCTAAAGCCGTACTATCAGCGGCCACCTCGCAGACACATGCGCAAACTGTGCGAGGCGCAATGTCCCCGCGTGGCCTGGCGAAGCAATCCCAGAGTTGGCGGCAGGGCAATAAACGCTCTCACTCGCACTCGCGCACCCGTAATCGCAATCACAGTCACACTAACAACCGCAATTCCCGATCACTAGCGCGCCAACACTCCTTCTCCCACTCGTACGCCACGGGCACGTCCAACTCCAACTCCATCTCCCGAGTCGAGTCGCGATCGCTCAGATCTTTCGGCCGGTCACCATCGGAACGCGGGCGCCGGAGGGAAATGAATAACCCCTATCCGTCATTACCCATCCAACTCGTTACGCCGCGGCAGCGATATCGCGATAATCTCCTCGACGACAGTACGGCACGAAGCATGAGCGTCAGTATGGATTTGAGCCTCAGTTTCAGGACTCGATCGCACTCTGTCTTGAGCGGTAGCATGAGTATCTCCTCGGATCTTGGCGATATCGACATAGACGGCGATGGGAATGGAGAGGGAGAGGGAGACGATATGGACGGACTGGCAGAACTCAACCTGCTCGTCCCCCGTCGCAAAGGCGATGCAGCATTCATAGGGGCAGACGATGACGCGTCTCTTCGCCCGTTCCCCCCTTCGCACCCCGCGTCACCCACGCCCTCCGCCTCCATCTTATCACGCTCAGCTTCGGCATCGCTCTTGTCCCCTTACCGATCTCGTCTGCATACGTACGGGTATGGGTCTGGTCAAGGATACTCGTTCCCCCAAAGACCAGGCACGTTCCACTCGACTTCGTCTGGCGGTCGACGCGGACGGTCCGCTTGGTCCTACGCTTCTTCCGAGCCGGGATTGGGGGAAGTCGACCGTTTTGACTCTTCTGATGATCTTGCCGAATCAGTCTCTGAGCGAGACGATCGCGACTCGCTGCATGTAGATCGTACACACGGCGGTGATCAAGGAGTCGATGAAGATGCTTATGATGATGCGGACGCGGACGCAGACCTGGATATGGACGGGGATAGCTATTCCCCCGATAGACAAAGTCGTCAAGACTCCACCAGCACGAAACCGACGACGTGTATCTCCTTCGGCTCAAGTGCGCATCTGGGACACATCGCACAAGCCATTATCCCTACGACCGCTTCTCATACAGGTCACGTCTCGATCATGACTGGATCACCCGACATGCTGGCTTCGCCAATCGCCATGACGCCCACTACGCCGATATCTCCTGGTCAAACTCAGCTTCCGTCAGTATCTCAGAGTCCAATGCGGAACGCTGCAACTACTGTTCATCCTTCGACCGGTGCTGTTGATGAGGTTTCGAATTCCACTAAGGCTATTCTTGGTGCTACCGGAAGTAGATCCCCAGAAACACAACAGCCCTCATTGACACCACTAGCAACATCATTGACATCCACTAACGCCAAGCCGGCTACCTCGAAGGGTACTAGCTCTCCCATCACTCCGTCTGCAACAACATCAACAGCCGCATCGGCCCTCCTGGCACCCTTCACACTTAATCAAGCGCCGAAACACACTTTGCCCCACCCGAGAGATAATCCTCGTCCATCCGCAACACCCGAACCCAATTCGTCGACATTGACGTTAGCAAGCTCGTCCTTCGCCCGTGTCCCGCCACCTCTTGGTAGTGGCGGTGGAGGATCGCCGATACGCGGATCACCGTCTGTCCGACAGCGGGATCCTACTGCGTCCCCTGGCTCATCTTCGCAGATGATCAGCTCGCCGCTGATCACATGGGCCAAGACCGATGATCGGGATCGGGATCGCGCTCACAATTCGCCCACTCCAGCATCAGCGACAGCTATAGCTGCAACTACAGGCGGAGGCGGAGGTGGAGGCGGTACGGGCGCAGGAGAAGGATACGCCACCTCGACTCGCGCCGTGAGTATAAGGACCGGAACCGGAACCGCAGGGACCACGGCCAGTATGTTGAGTGGGCGAGGGTGGGGTTGGAGGAATGCCGGGATTGGCGGTGTGGCGGATCGCGATGCGAGTGTGAGGGCGGTGAGGCGGAAGGGTAGTTGGGAGAGTTATGAGAGTGGGTGGAGTTGGAGAGGTGCGGCGGGTGCGGCGGGTGCTGCAGGCTCATCGGCTGTTGCAGGTGCATCGGCCGTTGCGGCCCCCATCGCTCCTAGAGAGAAGGATCTTGATTACGAGCCTTTCGCCAACGCGGACACCAATATTACCGGCACCACCAACATCAATGTCACCGCCAATACAGAGGCTGCAATCACTCCGGCTCCGCCTTTGGGACCGGGAATCTCCTCGACAGCAATCACAAACTGGGAGAAAGAGCGCGAAAGTCCATTGATGATCGCTGCTTAGTCCTTCCCACTCTGATCTATTCTGTTTATCCTCCTCACTTCTCACCTCGAAAGGCGCTCGTTAAGTATCAATTATCAGTCCTCATTTACGCCTCATCCCAACGCACACAGCCTACTGCACGCTGCTCACAACATGCAAGCGAATGTTGTACTACTGTACTGTACGATGGTATTGCTGTACCACCTCTCTCTGCGTGCTATCCCCATGATCGTGATTGTAGCGCCTAATCGTACGCTTGTATGTACATGTTTGAAATGCATCTCAACTACCAACCGATCCTCCGCATGCTTTATATGACTTTTCATTTTCTCCGTATACCCATAAATCCATTTAGCAGTGCTCGGCACCGATAGTCCGTCACATGTGCGGATGCCTACTTGGGAGGGAGCGTCCAGCGCTACCCGATCCAATGTCCGCCCTTTGATCAAACCGGAATTCTGGGTGTACAACATGGCCAGATCCAAATTCCGACGCCTGCCTTGGAATCAAATTACAGCAGAAAGAAAGAGTCGAAGAAAGAAATACGGATCAGTGCAAAGTATTATCGACGGACTGGAACGCCTAGATCCTGCAGATGACGCGGGAAAGCCTTGGAGTAGAGAGTGAAGTGATGGCGTGGGATGAAATTCGTCTGCACGTTGCTAGAATGAAACGCAAGTGGTAGCGAGAACAGATTGACGACGCTGTGCGATGCGCAGTGAAGAAAAAGAGGAAACATTCGATCTGTGCTGGCGCAGATCTTCACTTTTGAGTCTTGCTGTCGACATAGGACTTGACCTTCGCATTGAGCAGGTCGGGATACAGCAACCTAGAGCAGGGTGCTCATTTAACCGCAACTCTCATAGCAAAAATGAGAATGTATGGGTTACTGCTTACAGCTTGCAAAGCGCTTCATCGTCGTCTTCCGCATTGACGAGCTCGCGCGCAATCCTCGCTTTTTCGCTTCGCCTAAGTGTGGTCTGCGGGCAAGGCATTTGGTTCAGCGCCACTCGAAGTCAGATGGCCAGTGGGCCAATGTGGCATATTTGCAGGCTAACGACGCCGAGGCATGGGATCGCGAGAGATCACTCACGTCAAGTTTCCTAGCCAGTATGCCCGCAATCTCTGCTCTTCGTTCCACAGCGGTCTTCTCGCCCAACTTTGTTGTCCATGCTGCCATCTTGGCATTCTCAGCGTCGCAAGAGGGAGCAATGTCCAGTCGTTTGAGCAGAGCTGCACCCGTAGGCTGGTCAATGAAGGCGACGATTTCCGAAGTGGAACATCTTGCCAAAGCGTCAAGGTCGCTGGCTTCGGAACAAGAGAGAGGGTTCGAAGTCTGAAGAATTTCGGAAATTGAGAAGTTGTCTTGCTTCTCCAAGACTCCGCGCTCAGTAACAAGCGGGTCAGACATAAACTCGCAACGAATCAGATTATCGGAGGTCTCGGACGTGTCTGAGGCTGGCTCTTCGAGGTCGACTGGCGAGAGATTTGGCTTATCTGTAGGTAACGCCGAGCCTAGTTCTTCGAGAGTATCGAAAATCCTCTCATGAAGCCTGCGACGGTCATACAAGAGTGGCACCAAGCTGAGGTCTTCCTTGACCAATGCTCGAACGAGGGCATCGGAGTGCTCACTGGCAGCAGGGCAGGATCGAGAAAATGCCTTGACGTGCACGCTGACCCGCGAGGTAAGGGCCTCCTTGCGACTGTCTGAACTAAGAAGGCGAATATCATCCGTCGTGCCAGGCAGCTAGGCAACGGGTTAACCACGCTCTCTTCACCGGTACGTCAAGACTTACGCCTGGTTCATCGCCATAATACCTCATCCCACGACGGATCCCCTCAGATCTGATGGGACTCATCGATCGCCGGTGCGCGCCAGACTCCGGACCAGTCCGCACGGGTGATTGTCCCTGTGCGATCCGTTCAGCCAATTTTTCCGGTCGAAGCTTGCGAGGCTCGTGCAAGGTGACTGAAACGACTTGTTGGCCAATGGTCGTGCCGTTCATGGCGTGAATCGCCTGGAGAGCTGTATTTGCGAGAGCATGAGCCCAGCATCTCACGCAGTCAGGTGTAGATGCTCACCATTCTCAGGACTGTGGAAGCTGACGAAGCCATAGCCACGGCTGCGTCCCTCTTCGTCACGCATGATGCGAGCACTGACAATTCGTCCAAACTGGAGAGGGGAGATCAGTGCTAGCTCTTGGTATATGCAGAAGAAGCCACTTACGTTGCTGAAGAGTTGCTCAAGCGTATACGAACTGATATCACCGTCGAGATTCTGCATCAGATGTCAGGTGGGTCGTACACTGGCTGAGTTGTAGAACGCACCTTCACGAATATATTGCTGTAGTCGACCAGACCGGATACGCTTTTCGAACCTGGTCCAAATGCTGGAGCCGGTCTGATGTGCTGTCCAGGCCCTGCAGAAGATATCAGAATCCCATGCAACAGCGCTTGTCAATTCACCCACCATGGGAGATGAAAGTGCCATCATCAGCGACCAAGCCTGTTGGTCTCAAATCTCCTTCAGGCGACTCGCTGACCGTCACGCTCCATGTCCTCTGCCTATTTCCGGAGCCAGAGCTGTGTAAGCTCGTTCGGCTGTGTCGGCTTGTCAAGGACAACGGAGTTGCGGGAGCCACTTCCGGGACGTTGTGCGCGAATATATTATGGTGTGCCCATGGAGGCGTATGACAGAGTGCAGCAGGACTCTGAGGTGGGACCGAAACCACGTGTTGCTGCTAGAAATTATCAGTCATTTTGGTGAACGAAAGCAGACAAGGCTCACCAGTACAAGCATGTTCGAGTCAACTCCTGGAGCGATGATTTGTGCCGTCGTCTCAAGGGGCCATTGAGAGGCCGCGGGCGCGTTGAGAAGATGTTGGATGGACGGAAGCGGGAGTGACATGAAGGGGTCTTGCTGCATGGGCGGTAAGACCACTTCGACTGATGTAGTCCTACCAGAATCACTTAGTTCAGCGGACTTTATGTAGTGAAATTGCTTGCTCGATTCGAACGTACACGGTCCAACCTTTGACAGAGCCACCCGAGTGAGCGAAACTCGCATCGAAATGTCTCGCTTCATCCTCATACCAGAACTCGATTCTCGCGCCCCATGGTGGGATAGGCGGTGCTTGAACATCCGGCTGTTGCTGAAATGCCGCTCCGTGCACCCATGAGCTGACGAGTCGTACCGAGCCCCACGGGCGGATAGCGTCGAACAGCTCAGCTGGAGTGGGACACAAGGCTTGAACGGTCTTCTCGGCCGTGGCAGGCGGAGATGTAGTAGTGACCGGCACCCTCAAGTGAAGCGGACTGACGTAGCGGGCCGGAGTGAAGGCCTCGAGGCTTGTCAGGACAATGGGGGGAGCGTATGGGGAGACCCATATGCCTCGCTGGGTGAAGAATGGGTGGACACTGAGAATGGCAAGTGCTCTCTCGGCTGCGAATGACAGCCGTCAGCAGCACTTCTGCACGTGTATCACGCAGAGACCATGTTGCCATGCTTACTGTTGAACATAGTGGTGAACTCAATCACTCCTACGCGTTCCGTTAGTCCATGCGCTTAGCTGATTGGACGACGACGGACAGCTCACCATTTCGAGGCATCCAGTCATAGTGGACGTCATGCAGCAATCTGAGATTCTCTGGAACCGTCGTTGGATGGAGATTTATCCTGACGGGCATGCATCCGCCCAGAGATTCAGCAATGGCCCTTTCCGGGATATCTGGAGGGACACTGTTGATGTAGAATCCCATACTCGTCTTTAACAGCAGTCAGCACGTTATTTTGACCCTGTGCAGTAGAGAGCAATTGCTTACTAAGTGAGGATGCGGCTTAGTGCCTGGGACAGATGACACAGCTGGAGCAGTGCTGATGGACGACGCGGGAAGCCGTGGCTGATATGAGGGCGGTGGACCTTGTTGTCGGTGGGTAGGACCATGGGACGCGAGAGAGGAAGTGGGGAACGAGGCTGGGTTGTTGGGGTTGAAGAATCTTGGCTGGACTTGGGCTCGCTTGCCTCGCGCGCGGTTTCTGGGATTAGCAGGTCCCATGGTAGATGTTTTGTATACCATCGAGGGGACTTTCAAGTACTGCCAGTGGAAAGGTGTGAAGGCGGGTATTGGTGGGCAGGTGTGTCTTGGTATATCTGTTTCTCACGTAAATGAGGGGCAGAGAGGGGGAAAAGACTGAAGGGTCTGGGTTTGAGCAGTTGCAGTAAGATCAGGATGTGTGGAGGAGGGCAAGTGCGAGGACGAGGCAAGAAGGGAAAGGTAGTTCACGCTGATGACTGTCAGCATATATAGTGGATTCAGAAAGAACCTTGGGCAGTGGCAAATGCGCTCGGACCTCTCCTCGTGGTAGATCTCGGACGCGAGTGCGCGGGCGGCTAAGATTGGTTCCCTGATGAGTCTTGCAACGAGGTTACAGCGTGATTAAAATGATGTCAGATGGATTGTCCCAAGCTGGAGTGAGTCGAGATTGGGAGACGAGGTCGTCGACGAGTCTTGAGTGTGAGTGAATAGACACGAAGAGCTATTTGCTGTCAAAAGCAAGGTCGAGTGAGTATAGCCATGAAGCGGAGGGCTCACCTATAGCGAATGTTACAAGGACGCTAAGAGATCTGAGCGGGTGGGAGACGGAGTAAAGGAGTCGAACGCTCCTCGCTTCCGCCTTGACCGAGCAGTACGTCGGTTGTTAGCCTTGTGGGTCATACGCATAGTTAGATTGATCAAGCGGGATACATTGAACCTCGGATTTATGTCAAACGATATCAACGATCAACACACGCTGATGATGATGAGTGGCGCGTGCGTGAGTGGTAAAGGGGATACGTGCCCCGAGAGGGATTCGGACTAGTCTGTCGGCCATCATCATCTCTGTGGGAGGCCCGTGCGGGGTCATCCGCGATGATGGAAATAAGCGAGGTGAGGGGTGCAGCTGTCATCTGATACAATCCTTTGCGTTAGCACAAGCATGATGGAGCAGTGGGTGTCAGTCATATCAAATCATGATCATGTCGTATGGCGGTACTAATCGGTAGTATCCTCTGATGTATAATTATTCCAGCACGACTGCGAAGACTGTCCACGGTGACACCTCTTCGATCGGCGACATCAACAACAACAACAACAACAACATACGAACAGGCTATGATACCGTGGGAAAGCTCATGTCTTTAGCACCATTCTCAGGCACCTAATTCACTGAAATACCTCGCAGAACGAGACGCGAGGCAAAACAAGCCTATAGCAGCCAAGTTGCCTTTCATTTTCCTGCTAGCTGCTGTTCTTCGTTGCCCTTTTCTCGACATCGACATCGACGGCTGGCGCGATGCCTCGAATACCCCGCTTATACCTCGGTATAGCGACAGTAGTCATCACTCTGATCTACTTACAGCACCAGACCTCATCCGCATCTTCCTCCTCCCCCTCATCGTCGACGCCCAACCGTCAGCGCTCGTCATCGCCGGTGCGAGCTCGCTCTCGCTCTGTCTCGTCAAAAGCGTCGGACAAGAGTCGGGCTGATGCGTGGTCAAGGGAGCATTACAACGATGATGGTCTGTTTGTCGACTCGAAAGGCCTTACCACCTGGTCTGCAGGAACGAGCAGTAAACATCCTGTAGAGCTCTTGATCGAAAGAGCGAAGAAGCGGGCTGCCGCTATTGAGTCCAAGATCGCTGAGATCACCAGTGCTGACCACGCAGCGGAAGACTATGTCAAAGCATATGGGATGAAGCCGCCGAAAGGCTTCGACTACTGGTCAGTGGCTATCCTCATCGACATCAAACCGCAACCGCTGAGACTCGCTTTGCAGGTATGCCTTCACCCAAGAATCTCCCTCGCCACACCCGCCGTCAGTCCCCTCCTTGATACCGTTCGCACACGAGCCTATATTCCCCTTCTTATCACTTCCACTTGATGTCCTACGGGAAAGAGTCGCAGAGGTGCGGGAGAAAGGCGCGATATTCACTTTCACTTTTGTGCCCGAGGGTCAAGGTGACAAAGGCACAGCATGTACGAAGGATGAGCATTGGACACCGAAGGACTGGGAGACAAGAGCCAAGGGAAGAGTTATCGTCAGAGGTCCAGCTGCCTGGCAATGGCGGTGCAAGTGAGCTACATCGCCCCATATTAACATGTGAAACGAGGAAACCAGCTGACAATAACATTCTCCAAGCAATACCCTCTCTTTGGTCCTTCCTATCCTCCCACTCATGCCTGATGCACTGTTCAAGATGAATCCGCCTTTAGAGCTCGCTTTCTCCAGTGACGACGGACCACGGGGTCTGGTTCATAACACGTTCAGAGAAAAGAGCGAAGCGCTTAGCAAAGCAGGCAAAAGTAAGCTAATATACGATGCTTCGACGGTAACATCAGCTCATCGTCTGCTTGCAGCCTGGTCCAAAGCTCAACTCGAGAGAGCGGAGAAGGTCATGCGATGGACTTATGGCTGGTGAGCTGCCTACTTCGCCAGCTCTTCAGCAGTACTGACATATCGACAGGGCGTGGTCATGTCCTGAAGACGCGCCGCTTAAGACAAGGGCGACTGACCTCGTACTCAACGACCTCGTTCATGACAACGATCTCTCCAGTGTCACAGGTAAGCCCACACAGTCGTCTACATACGGTGTCAAGCTGATCCCTCTGCAGGTCAGAAAACATTTGTTGCAGACTTTGAACGAAACATAGATTTCTGTGGCAATCCCGATCTGATGGGCTTGGTAGGCTACGTCTTGCTGTCTTGAGGCCCTGCTTATTCCCACTGCAGCACCACGTTCTCCTGTCCGAGCAACATCGAGCAGCGGTGGACCTAGTACCAGTCGTGGTCACTTGCAAGGTAAGGTTCCCGCTTCCCATTGGCGGACTTCCAGCTGACAGGTTATGATAGACAATGTGGAACTCTGACGTCGTCGGAGTACCGCTTGACGGGGTTTACGGTGTGTACAGTTGCTGCTGCTATCTCATTTGAGCGGTTATACTGATCACATGATATTGCAGAGGAAGTGGATCATGTGCCCTGGGAGAGAAAAGACGCTTCCAGAGCCTTCTGGGTGAGCAATTTGGGCTCTTGTTAGGTCAATCGGAAAAGCCTGTGTGATAAATGCTGAACATTATTCTTCAGCGCGGGACAGCGACCGGTCTCTCGCACCAAAAGACGACTCCGTGGCGCTCGTCGCAGCGGGAGAGACTTCACTTCTTTGCTAATAACGCCTCTAGCGAGATCTCGTCACTGCTGCTTCCCGATCTGTCATTGGCGGAGTACTCCATTAAAGAGCTGAATGCCAAATATATGGATGCTGGGTTGAGCGGTGGTGCAGTACAGGTGAGTTGAGCTGTTACCTAAGTTCACATCGCAAGTCATAGAGCCTGTGCTTATTATGGCGATTTTGGATATACAGTGCAACAAAGAGGATGGCAGTTGCGCCGATATGGAGAGGGAGATCGATTTCAAACCTAGAATCAGAAAAGAGGACAGTCTGAGGTAAGTTGGCTGTACTCTCACATGCTATTCCGAACAAGCTAACAAATCGACGATAGATACAAATACGTGCTCGATGTGGACGGGTGAGTTGACTGTTTGTGGTCGACAATGCATATTCAGAGCTCACCTTGCATCCTGCAGAAACGGATGGAGTTCACGTTACCGCCGACTGCTGGCGAGCAATAACGTTGTTCTGAAAAGCACGCTCTACGTAGGTCGCGCTTGTCATTTGCTATTGCGACAACATGCTGATATCTCGTTGACAGCCCGAGTGGTTCCAGGTCAGTTCGCCCCGAAGCGGTGACGCCTTACCGAAGTTGACCCTGCCTTTGTCATGACGCAGGAAATGCTCATCCCATGGTATCACTACGTCCCCATCAAGCTAGACTACAGCGATATCTAGTAAGTCGCCTTCCGTCCACCCCTCCATGTCTCGACTCTTAGGGCAGCACTGATGATGATTATCGATAATAGTGATATCATGGCATTCTTCACTGGTTCGCCGGACGGTAGGATACCGGGCCACGATGCGCTCGCCAAGGAAATCGCGGCGAACGCCGTGAACTTCGTGAAGGAGAAATGGAGGTTGGAGGACATGCAGTCATACACTTTCCTCTTGATCCTTGAGGTGAGTACATGAGTCCGATACCCCTCGATAGGCACAATTGGTCGCTGATCGTGGTCCTTGACTGCAGTACTGGCGCCTCATGTCCCCTGATCGAGCAGCGGCAGTGTACGAGCCATAATTTCGGACATTTGCCTCTCACCAAATAGAGCACGCTTGGAGTCGTAAGTTGCCGAAGGGTATATCACTCCTGGTTCCACGAAGGGTTGGAACGACTCAGGGGTTCTTGCATTGCACTTGTTGTACCGTACGCATACTTTGGGCACTATATATACATCGCTTGGCGGGTCCCAGGCGAGAACGGAACGATCATAGATATCTACAATGCTTGAGGAATATACAAAGAGGGTAAGAGTCGGTTACAGGTCTACAGGTTCTAGCATAGGCAGCTCGTGGTACAGATTCACAAGTACTCGTACATACAATTGCGTGCGTATGAAACCAATGTAAATCACTATATCACAACAATCGTGAACGCCTTGAGATTTTGCCTCGGTGCGTCATCACCGCCGCTAACACTGAATAGGGAAAAAACGATCTGTTGTTAGAGGGAAGCTCGAGGGTCGGTATGGTATATCATGGTAATGACTCGAAGACAGATTTTTTGGTGTCGCTTTCACACCTGAAAGATAGGATACAGGTAGATAGAATGAGAGGGAAGAGAGATATCGTGAAAGTCGTTATTTATTTCAATCGTCCAATTAGTCGCGCTGATCGCTTTCGCAATGCGAGACCTGCCTCGCGTCTCCTCCAACCGCTACGACACCGACCTCACTGTCGGCTACGTCTCCCGCGCCCGCCCCATCTTGACCTTTACCCACAGCGCTCTCACTCTTGGCGCCTGGCACATCGTTCGCGCTATTGCTCGTACTCTCTGCTCGCACGAGCTCGGTTTCGTCAACTGCCCCCTCACCGTGCTCTACTGCGTTCTGTTCCCCTACCTCAGGGTTGGTCTGTCCTTGATCACCCCCACTGCCCGCATTGGTCCCGACATCCGGAATGTTACTGGTTGATGTGCCCAATGAAGGACGCTCCGGCCTCGATCCCTCTTTAGCTTTCGCACTAGAAGGAGGAACCGAGATGAGTCCTTCCCTCCGGGGCACTTGCGATCCTGGTGTCGAGTCGGACTCCGATTCGGGAGTCAGAGAATCACCAGTTTTGGCGTCCCAGTTTCCTCTGGCGTCGGGCAAGATGGCGACTTTGATTTTGAGGTCGACGAAGAGGGATCGGGCAGTCTCGCGGAATGTGGCGATGAGGTTCTCGTGGCGCGGAGCGAGGTGTTCGACGGGCTCCCTATTGAGGAAAATGAGTCAACTTCATGTCGTAGCACGTCACAAATATGGATGGGAGAAGGGCGGAGCAGGTCCTTCAAGAGGATGAGCGCAAGCTACTCACCATGAACACTCGTTCCAGTCGTATCCCTCCCACTTGACCAAGTACTCAAAGATCCGCTGATGCGATCCCGGCACGCGGGCTATGGCTCTCTGCCCAACCAGTCTCTCGATGACGTAGATATCTTCTTCGCCTTCGCGAACTTCGATCGCCTTTTTATCGCTGCAAGAAGCGAATACAATGGTCAGTACAAGCGATAGCTAATCCGCTGCTGGTTGAACCATAAGATAGCTTCTGCTTGTTGCGCCTGATGAGATATACGAGCGTGACTTACCGCAGAACACAATTATGTCGGATACACCGGACTTGCTGAACGGTGTCAATCGAGGCTCGCGGCTTGCCTATAAGGATATACTTAAATCAGCTCACACGATCAGATATGCCTGAGTCGGGAAGTTGCACACACCATCGACTTGGATTATGTATTCGCAGTCGGGACACAGCCATGTTCTGTCCGACATGTCAACATCGAGATCGAGTGCGGCGCATGCCCAGTGGCATCTGATAGCGATGTGAGCTCGAACATAACGCTTCATACTGAGTGCATCTCACCTGCCACGACACTGAGGTACAGCATCTCACATGTCAGTATCTACCATCACACTCGCCATAACAAGGTTCAAGTACTCACAGCATCGCATATGATCTCCTCCTGCAACGAAAAAGTGTCAGTGTCTTGTACTATACAATGCCTTAGTCAGCGAACGAGCAGGAGACATACCAGCTTGCTTCGGACTGTGTAAGCACCCTTCTGCGGCCACTTCGCCTCTGTTATTCTGATCCCATCACCAGTCAACAGTCCCTTGGTATTCAACCGAGTCTGGCCGTAGAACTTCCTCTGTCGGACACCTTCGACTTTCGACTTGAATTTTGGTTTCTTCTCTTCTTCGTCTGCTAGGTCTGGGACATAGCTGACCCTCTCGGATCTAGCTCTCCCGCTCTTTCGTGAGGGCGCTTCCGGTTTGAGGGGAATTGACGTGCCGCTCGTCTTGACTTTAGGCGAGAGCGTTTTGGTGCGTTGTAACGCGGGACTGGAGTCGCTGCGTCGTGCCCTCCGTTTTTGAGCTAAAGGTGAAGCCTGGCTAGGGCGCGGTGGGAAAGGTAATCGGGCGGGAGGCCGAGATGAATCGCTGTCACTGTCGTGATTCCGACCCGCCTCGGACCCGGTAACGCCACTCGTTCCAGCCGGTCTCTTGGAAGGCAGCATGTGGTCTGACATTCCTGCCAGGTCTGGGGATGCGGTGTGGAAACGCTCGTCGGTCTCGGTCCGCGGCGTCACAACTCTCTCTTCAGACGCCGTCTCGATACTGGAATGGGATATCGTCAGCCAGAATTCATTTGGTTGCGGGATGCCCATAACACTTACTCTCCGTCGACTGCACGTCGTGGTGCGGCTTTTGCTCCACCGGCCTTCCACCACCTCGTTGACTGGCTGGATTCGCCGTTGTTTTCTACTTGCGTATACGCGCCCTTGCCTGTTCTGGCCGCAGAAGCAGAGACGGACGTGGAGCCGCGCTCAGAGGCTGCCTCATGTTCTGGTTCGAGCATGACAGCTTTCGGGTCGATACTGTACTGGGTCGGCGCCATATTATCCGTGAGCTGATCTTCTGTGCTAACGTCCATCGGGAAGTAGACGGAATCGCTGAAATCAGGTTGCGCGGGAAGGTCGGTTGGGACCCCGTTGGCTTTCATCCCTTCTACGTCTAAATCCATGTCTGCTAAGAGGGCATCATTCTCATTAACCCTCAGGTGATCACTTGCGCGAAGCGGTTCTCGATAGAAAGGCTGGTTCAAGTTTTCGGGGATAGCTTGCGACATTCGTTGCTGACCTAATTGCACGGGAGGAACGATGTTTAACGTCATGCTATTTTGGAGGTTCGCGATACTCTCGTTCGCTTGTTGCGATTGGGAAGCGAGCCGACCGAACATATTGTCCAAATGACCAAGTCTGTCCTCCTGACTTCCTATTATCTGCTGGTTCTTGCCATCCACCTCGTTCAATTTACCCATAATATGATCCTTCCACCTGACCGAATCCTGACGGCTTTGAAGGATATCCTCGGTGATACCCTCCATCTTATCCATGATCATCGTCGAAATATCCGCTAGACTGCTCTCCATCTTACGTCGGTGGGATTGCTGCTTACTGTCGAACGTCAGGAGCAATCTGGTGAGTTGCGGGACAATATCATTCAATGATATTTGCGTATGGGTCGAAATGGGCGATGCGGTCGAGCGGGTCTGGGAGGCTCGATATCGCGGTTCCGCGGCGCGGTCCATGTCTGGTTCGGTATTGAGGCGTCGTTTCTTGTGCTGCTTTTGCGATTGACTCTGGCTCTGGGAGTACGGTGAAGACATATTGGAGAAGGGAGAATTGGGATCATCAGGTAAAGTCGGTAAAGTGGAAGACACGATTGGCGCAGATCCATGCCCGAGCGGCTCAGTGTTCACGTTATCGCCGGCATTGTCGGCATCAGAGTCCACGATACCATCCATATCGTCGCCTCTAAGCGTCTCTTGCGTGCGGATATCGAGAGGTGGAGGCCGCTTCTCACCGCTTGGCCCTGCTGCAGCTGCAGCAGCAGCAGTCGAGGAACCGGGTTGAGTAGCGGGAGTCGACGAGCTCGCCGTTGAGGACGAGTGAAGACTTGATAACATAATCATGTCTGGGGTGATTCCCTGGTGATCGCTCCATCGGTCGGCGTCAGGGAGGATGAAGTAAGGCCAGAATGTGCAGGATGAGGTGAGAACCAAAACGGGTTATTGATGATGATATCTTTGGATCAAAGTCAAAGTGCGGTTATCAAAAGTGGAGGTTTGGCCCGAGAGCGGGAACCACATTGACTTTTGTGCCAGTGTGGCAATCCAGCTACAGACGCATGGCGTAGTATGCAAGTGAAATCGAGTAGCAAGTATCACAGCTGGTTTATAATGAACATCTGATGGTACAACAGGAACACTCAATAAAGATACACTGGCCGGGGAACAGCAGACAGCGGACACCAGATTATAGTCGTACAGCCCTACATCAATCAGGAAACCACCACGACCGATCTTCCACCCCCAGCTCCCTGAGTAAATCAATCTTGTACCTCCCCTTGTCGTCGAACCACATACCAGCTTCAGGCAGAAGGACATACTTCCAATGTACATCTACGTCCGCTTTGGCTGCTTTGTGCAGGAAGAGTTCTTCCTGTCGTTGGATATCGGGGATATTGTGCGCCGGCTCCCTGATTCCCGACCGGTGAGACGATGCGTACAACTATCAAGCAGAGTGGAACGACGTACCACGTCGAGTCGTATGTGTCCCAATCGAGCCATTTGACTAGGTACTTGTACGTATACTGACCTTTGACGTTGCGGCCGACTCGCTCGCGACTGCGCATGGAACAGAAAGGATGGTAGGTCCCAGTGACTTGGACATGAGGTACGAGGTCAGAAGGGAGCTTACCCGATGATCCGCTCCAAGAAGAACTCGTCGTCATCTTTATGTTTCTTGATGATCTTTGTAGGCAGTCTGTGATGACAAGTCAGCGATACGTCGTCATGTTTTCACTTGCGCCCAAGTGAGAGCAAGGAGATCGTACCGGTAAATACACCGGGGCCGGAGACACCTCTCCTTCTGCGCTTGGGGAATGGGCGACACACTCCTTCCCTCCTCCTCGAATCTCGCTTGTTCTTCCAGCGCGACCACGCACTCGGGGCAACTCCACGGCTCGTTGGTCATATCTACCGTATCTGCCAGACCGGCGCATACGAAGTGCACACTGGCATCCTGACTTGAGTCGCGCTTCATTCGTTATACTGTATGAATGCTCGCTTACCGGCCTTTGCACTGTTGGATGCAAGTAGCAGTTCAGCTACTTAAAGTCCCCTAACTATTGGGCAGTAGAGGCCGTGGAATGGAGGACTGACTGTATCACACTCTATCTCCGACTAAGATGACATCATATCAGCTTATGCTATTCCGTTATTGCATGGAGGAAGAAGCCTAAACGCACCATTCTCGCTTTGATGGTATTGGGGGAATACCGCGGCCACTTGACGCCCGAGCCTCGCTTCCCATCACTGGGAGGTAACAACCTGTCTTCAAACAACGATCCGCCCCTTCGTCCTCTCTCCACGTCATGCGCTTCGATATCTAATTCCAAGTCAGGTTCCCCATTTGTCAGTGGAGCGGACGAGGCGTCATTGGGCCTAGGCGGTGAATCGATGACGGATTCTGGAACAGACTCGATACCAGATGATAGACGAGATGCAATGCTTCTCGCGTCCAGCGCCAGCGCATCTTGAAGGGTAACACGCCCATCCTCGGTCACTATCGGGGCACACGGCCATCCGAGGCTGCAGTATCATCGAACATGGCTGGTCAGCTTTACGACTCCAGTAGAGTGTTACAGTACTTGATGGGGTGAGAACTGTGACAGACAGCGCACAAAGACCAATTTTGCCCATCGTCTAAGTCATGGTTGATCCGCCCGAGGCGTTTTCGGAAGGTGAAGTGGACCGCACTCTCGCCTTCAGCGAGCACTGGCTGTCCCCCCAGGTGTTCGAGTTCAGTGCCTACAGCTCTCTCCACAAGACTGTCGAGAGAGAATCCTGCTGCGATCATCTCGCTCTCGTGCGCCGGGTCTGGGGGTTGGAGTTGGTAATGGGCACCTTGGCCTGCGTTCCAGGCTACGTCTTGTTCATAGGTTCGATGCGAGAGGTGCAGTGGTAGTCGTGGCAAATCTTGAGAAAGAGGCAGTTGATACTCGGTGATGTCTACGGGGAAGTCGCCGTAGATGGGCGACGGCGTGAAATACTCGCTGATAGGGCTCGAGGATCTTCTTCCCGCTGGCGACGAATATTCCCGCTGGCTGGTTTGAGGTCCGTCTGCACCTGAAGAAGGTTTCGGCTGGGTTCGATTGAGGTTGAGGTGGTTCTGCGCCGTGTCTGCAGGATGCAAGCTCTGCCAGTAATCTAGGGCTGCAACAGACTCTCGGCAGTGAGTAGCTGTTGCTTCTTTACCAATCCTTCTCTCGTCCCCAGAGACAACAGCGAGGCTCCGTCCAAGCGTCGACTCGATAGCCCGTTCCACATCAAGTTTCATACTGCCCTCTAATCCGCGCAGCTCTCTGACTCTTCTCGACAGCTGCTCAAATGTGTTCAGGCATTCCAGGCTGAAACCTTCCAGGATCTTGTCGTCTTCAGCGAAGAGGCACGTTTGGGCTCTGACTCGTTCATCTACAGCTTCCCACAGAGATAGAAGTTGGTGAGAGAGCGGGTCCGCCTCGGTGGTCCTAGTCCTCGTGGAGCTCGTTGGGCTTGGCTCCGAACGCGGTCTCTTACGCTGTGCCGCCTCGGTAAGAGTGGGTACGTGTTGCAGCTGCAATCCCTGTATGTCCCCCTTCCTCGGCTGAGGTAAGGTGTCATTCTGGCCAGAACGGCAGATGGAAACGGGAGGAGTGATGAGCTGAGGCGAGCTGTCGGCTGGCGTAGTCTCTCTCCTAGTCAGCGGCGGTGTTCTGGGATGGGATAAGGGAGAGGGTGAAGGTTGATGTTGTTCGTGTCGATGCGATGCAGGGGATAGGAAGGGCAAGCGACCGAAGGACCAAGACCACATGATGCCAAAGCCTAGGGCTGTCGCTCCTCACGTTAGATGCGTGTCATAGATCGTGTCCAACGTACGGACCACGGTCCAAAGACACAGTCTAGGCCGGCGAATGTCTCGTTGCGGAGCCGGGCATCTATCATCAAAAGGGTGAGATACGGGATGGTTGTCGTTGCGAATGAATGCCCCGCCTCCACTTCTCAGGCACGCTCCGATCTACGGCCCAGTCCGAGGACAGGGATTGCAGCGCGGCGTGCAGATGGTGTTCCTGCATCCGACCGTAATGTGATCGGATGCAGAGGCTCGTGATACATGAGTGCTATGCATATGGCTAATGGTGTCGACCAGCTCGGTAGCTGGTCAGCTATTCGTATTTCATAACAGAGAGATATGGTCTACAATACTGTTGTACGTGAGGAGAGCGCATGCGGCTGGCCACTGTAACTGAGCATTGTGTGCGCTAACACATGGTGTGCTTTCCGTCTGAACTCGACGTCAGTCTTTCTTCCGTCCATCTCCATGCCAATACTCTCTGGCACATGGGAGTAGCACAACACTGGCTCTTGGATTCACATTGTTCTCATTGCACTCTTCATAAAAGTTGACAAGAGCTTCTCCGGGATCTTGCAGACTTGTTTTCGGTTCCCTACGCGTTGGACGTCAGTCTCGTTAAGGACGTCAGATGCGTCCGTGACGCATGACTGTGATCCGATACATGCGCACCATGTAGACTGCTCAACTGGCCAATCAAGCCATCTGATCAGACAATCGTAGGTTTTCTTCACCCCGCCCGGCTCTGTGCCAGTATGCTTTAGGCTTCGATGCGAGAGCGAGTTAGCCGATGCTGAACCGACGCGCTGACTTACCCAATGATGCGCTGCACAAGGTACAGCGCATCATCACCGTCCTGCCGCATGATCTTGTTCCTTAACCTGAATACCTGCTCGTAAGTCCATTTCCATTGACAGGGTAGGTGAGCGGGCATACCGACGAATACAGTCGCCTCGGATGCAGCGATCGTTTGGCACTTTCGCCATCGAGTGCTGTGGACTGCCTAGCACGATCAGATATTGTCAGTGAAGAGAATCTTGAATACGCGACAATTTTGGTGACAGACCTGCTTGCAAGAGAGAAATACAGTCCGGACACCTATATTCATCCTTGTCCACCTTGGCATCGTTGTCGAAGCCGGCACATGCCCAGTGGACACTGAGGTAGGTTTGGTAAATGTTGGCGAAAAACGGTAAAGTTGCTCACCTGCCACGACACTGTTCGGCATGGTGCATGTCAGTTGCATCGCTCTGCGGCCCATCAGACATCTGTACGCACAAATTCGCATTCGATCGTTTGCTAGGCGGAGTCGCCCGTAAGCTGCTGGTTATTCGGGTGTCAGAGCAGCTCACAAGGACACCGACTACAGTATTCGCCCCTTTCTTAGGCCACATCGCCCCTGCCACCCTCTTGATCCCGTCACTCATAGGCAGATTCCCGCCTCTATTGCTGAGGTTGACTTTGCCTCCTTCAGTCCTTCTCCTCTTCCTCATTCGACCCGTCTCTATGAAGCTATGATCGACATTGGTAGTCTCGACGACTGGCAGGTTCTGGCTTTCCTCGGATGAAGACGCTGTCGATCCGTTACTGTTGTTGACGATGGAACTTAAAGGTTGGTGTTTCTTCTTCGTTGAGACCGAGCTGAAAGGGCGAGCACAACCTTTCATTGCGAGTCCCATCGCCTGCTGGGGCTTCGAGGCTATGTCGCAACGCAGGGACTGTCCAGCCTTAGGTGATTCGGATTCGTCTGAGGCTATATGTTTGTGTGTAGTATTAGAACTAGCTTTGGTCGGTTCATGAGATATGCCGACGAACTGAATATCGCTTTCGTCAGACTCGGATTGCGAGCAAAGTTCATCCGCATTGCTCTCATCGTCTGAGCCAGTCAAGTCAATGATTCCGCTGTCGGGCAGACCGTCATCTGAGTCAGTCAGATCGATGATTTCCCTATCGTTCTGACCGATGGACCTGTTTACAAGCGGTTCTGCCATTACAACGATTCGATCGGCAGATGACTTGATTTGTGTGTCCAGGTTGGTACTGCCGGGAGGATTTGAGGCAGTAGCACGGGTGTTGGCTTCGTTGATGGATAGATGGCCTTGGATAGTGAGAACGTCGTCTTTAGCTTCTTTCACGTTGGTTTCGACCTTGATCAGTAGTGCACGGAGCTGCTCTATAGCCTCTTCGTGTGCGATTTCGTCCTGGACGTCTTGCGTTTGAGGTCGTGTCTGGTCTTGCATTGTCTTCATATGGATGCCGGATCCACCTCCGAGACTTTGATCAGATGCGCTGGGGTTTCCACCTTCGGTCTTCAGCTGTTCAGTATCCGAGGAAAAGGGAAGTCGGTCCAGCAGCTTTTGAGGAAGTCAGTCGTCTTGAGGTCGGCGGTAAGCGATGTGAGCTCGGCGAGTGAGATGAAAGTGAGAGTCGCAGTGGTCTTCCCTCGTAGTCTCAGCTGGGATGGCACTTGCTTGTTGTCGTTGCCAGAAAACGCGTCAGTGTTTTGGTCAGGCCAAGCCTAGATAGATGGAGGTTGGCCGTCAGAAGGGATTAGGACTGAAGCTGATGGGGAAGTGTATCGGAAGTTCAGCTGGATTCAGAACAGGTCATCTTGAGGCTGCCATGGCTGAAGCCTGAATGTGGAAGCGGCTGAAGAGATGCCGAAGGTAGAGGAAGGAAAACAGAGCAATCAGATGAACCGGAAAGGGAAATCAAAAGCAAGTCAGGCGCGCTCAAAGCGACAACGTCTAATTGGTACACCCACTTTGTAGTGCTGCTCCTTACCTTTCGACTTTCTCTCGCTTTCTCTCTCCCTCTTACTGTCACCTCGACATTACTCGAAACGCATTTATCAACTTGACCCCCTACATCACCCCTTGGACAATAGAAATCAGTCGAGATACGAGACAGAGTTGACACATATCCGTTTCAGTGAGTATTTCGTCGCCCTTCTCCCTTTCATCGACGCCGCGACAAGCCCGAGCCGAAATGATTATACAACAAACTATAATCTGTCAATCCACGGAATAGACGCTTCCCCCTGCCTTCGGGTAGTGGGTCGACAGCCTCTGCCGAGAATGTTTGGAACCATATGATCTCAATCCCAATCAATCTCTTTCCATATCACTCCCGCAGTATGCTTGAGTCGATGTGCTGACTATGATTGATCTCGTCGTCACAGATCACGAATTTGACTCTTTCTCACACGAACAGCTATCGCACAACAACATTTTATACGGCTTATAGATCAATCCCTTTCTGGTTCTTTGCATAATGAATCAGCCCAATCGGATAGATTCGTGGTTATTGCAAGATGAGGACAAGCCGTAAGTCCAGTCAGCTGTCGAATCACAGCCAGTCTAACACAGCTGATACTGACGCCTCTTCTCAGTCTCACTATCACCGAGGACCCGAAGATACCGAATGCAGCCACTGTTCTTCTGCGGAAGCAGGACCATACGTTGGGCAACATGATCCGGGCGTGAGTCGGCTCGTATTGTGTTGCGCAAGACCACTAGCTGATTGATCGATGCCGTCAGACAATTGTTGCTGGACCCCACAGTGCTTTTCGCAGGCTACAAAGTGCCCCATCCGCTCGAGAACGACATCATAATCAAAATCCAGACCGACGAGCGATCCAACCCTGCCGACGCACTGAAACGCGCATGTCACCTGTTGATCAGACAGACGGTACAGATCAAGCAGCAATTCCTGGATCAAGCGAAGAATATCGAAATGGGCATGGGCCCAGAACAGGCTCCAGCAGCCGTCAATGGCGGCTACGATCCATACGCTGACGGTCTGGGGAGAGAAGGAAACGTCGTGGTTGGTGGCGGCGGCGGTGTGAGAGAAGCTGGCGGACAAGATGTGTATGACTTCTGAGTATTTAGAAGTAGAAGAAGTTTGTGTAATAGTACTCTGTTGTATCCTTATCATCTCATCAATGCATAGCCAGCCAACATCCTCATCTAGCAAACATCAAAGATGTCCTAGTTCACCGAGCACTCAGGAAGATCAAGCCAAACTCACTACTTGATACGTAATATCTGTTGACAGGCTTAGCGTGGAAAGTGGAGGGCGATCACTCGACTGTTGTCATCAGCAGCTTCGGAGGATGATAAAGGTGGGAAAGGCAGCTTACATTTGCTTCTTCACTCGTAATTCCAATGCTCCTGCATGGCTTCCTTTGAAGCCACCAGTCAATCAGACGTACTGATCCATTCAATCGACTCACGGTGCCTTCTTACCTTCAGAGACTGATCGACATGGCCTGGATGTCGAGCGGGCGAACCAACACCGAGGTGTGTTTCTGATTCCTCCCTCGAGATCACTCTGCTCTCCCTCAGCGCCACGATCTGGTGCAGATTAGATGAGCAGCATGTGCTGATCTGTCTCACTGATGGCAGCTCATCGACAAGATGGTGCAGAACGGCTTGATCAAGTCGCCTCGAGTAGCAGAGGTGGGTGCATCTCTCCCCAGCGGTGAAGTCTTCGATATCGACACCGAGTGGAAGCAGCTGATCAACGATCTATTTTACAGGCAATGCGGAAAGTGGACAGGAAGAACTACGTTCCAGACGAGGGCTCCGCATATGACGATTCACCACAGTGCGTCTAGTCCATCAGACCTCCTTAAACACCGCCTGGTCGCACTGCTGCCCGCTTCGACGCATATTGACAAGCACTGACCTGATATCTCTGCTCTGGCGTCTGTTTACGTTCATCTTCTTCCTCTCCGCACCGCGATCCCACTGCCCGCTGCCTGATAGGGTCATCGGATTTGGGGCGACTATCTCTGCGCCGCATATGCACGCGCACGCATGTGAGAACTTGCTTCCCTTCTTGCCCAAGGCCGATGCGGACAATGGTGGCGGAGCAATCCTGGATGTGGGCAGCGGATCAGGCTATTGTGAGTGCAGGAGTCTCCTCATCGACTGCGATCTGTAGAAGGTCACGCCTGCTATGTACCCCCTGACACCGATCGAGCTGATGTAGCAGGAATGCGGTTGATAGTGACAGCGGTCCTACACCATCTCGCACCATCGGCACTGATAGTAGGCATAGACCACATCCCGGATCTAGTGGAACGGTCCAAGCTCAATCTCACGAGAGACGGGGTGCGACTCGCTACGAAGAGGGGTGAAGAAGGGGTAATCATAATTTGCGGTGATGGGCGGAAAGGTAGTCCCGAGCACGCGCCGTTCGATGTTATACATGTCGGGGCGGCGGCGCCTACATTGCCTGAAGCGCTGGTCGAACAGGTGAGTTCAGTCAAATGGATCTGCCCTATCATGTAGAGATGTCAAGATCCGTGGGCCGAGGCGATGAGCATTTTAGGATCGCGCAACGGAGATGGACTGATGCCTTTCTGACCGTCCCGCAGTTAGCAAGACCTGGAAGAATGTTTATCCCCGTCGGGGACTACTCTCAGGGTACGTCCACAATCACTTGAGAGCTCGACCGTAGAACCATCTCCAAGCGTCATTTTCGACACACTCGTGCTCCGATTTGCAGGCATTGATGCTAATGTCTCCCTAGATGTATGGCAGATCGACCAATCTGCAGATGGCCAGGTCACCAAGACCAAGCTGTTCGGCGTACGAGTAAGCTGGATGCTCAGGTTCATGTGAAGCAACAGCTGATACACTTTGCAGTACGTCCCTCTGACCGATGCGGCAAAGCAGTGGCGGGCGTGAAGCGTTGTGCGTGAGCGTGCAGTGTATGGGAAGCGAGACTGTTGCGTTCATGGCGTTGTTGTATTTGAGAGAGCTTGTACTATGTCAGAGCAGTGGCTCCAGAAATTTGTAGCATCGCAGATAGCTTATGCTGCCACCGATGTATGATTGTAACAGCATGTTCTAATTTGGTCTACAGCGCAATAAGGATCTTCCACCTCGACCAGCAGTTCTGGGTCCAATGCTAAGCTAGAACTCAGCAAGGACAGAACTAGCCCCAAGCACGCCAATCTCCTCTTTATCCTCCCCATCACTCTCCCAGACCGATATCTTCGGCAGGCTGACCCACCCCGCTCCTCCAAGATAGATGGCAGTGAAGTGCACCTCCTCTTCCTCTCCCGCTTTGACCAAAGGTAATCGCACGTTCCTATTCCCTTGCCAAACGAAGTTATCTGCTGTGTCCAAATGCATCGAAAGCTGGGATGCCGCTAGAGTCGGGTGGGTATTCCGTATACTCAGTGTGAGTTCGAAAGGTTGATGCGGTGTGATACGTGCTGGTTTCGGTAGGTGGAGTACTGGCACAATGTATGATTCGGTGGGCGGTAAGTGCAGTGGTGGAAGAGGGTGGGAAGTGGTTATAAGCGGTAATGACGTATCGCTATTGCAACGCAACGCAGCGAAATGATCAGCTCGTATAAGGCAATGTAGAGAATCCCGGTCTAGAGCTGTAGCTACCACTCACCTATGCCATGAGAAGATCAAATGACCCGGAACCTTGGGCGGCGGAACGCCCGCGCCAGAGTCTGCTGGGACTGAGAATACGGCTGTTATAGCATATCGGGTCGTTTGATCCCATTGCACTGAAATGCGTTCGGGATACGGTCAGCTCAACAATTTTAAACTGTTCACAAGGTGAATCATAGGCTGACCTGCTGCGAACGTTTCTCCGTCCAGGGACGACGCAAGCAATTTGGCATTCCCGCTATCCTGCTTTCCGTGTCAGCTCGCGAAGAATGAGTTGAAACGCGGGACAAAGCTCACATCCGTCTCGAGCCGCACTTGATCCACCAACAACGGTCTCTCGCTGGGCGACGTGATCAATGCGCTAAAGATCGCCTCGCCTCCTTGGCGTGTATGATTATACTTGACTCCCGTCTGGATGTCGAAGGGCTTCGCTGCAGGGATGACCAGTGATTGGTTGGTCTCTTCCACTCTTTGAGGTATCTCTTCATCGTTCACGCCCAGCTGTCCCTTGTTTGAACTTGAGATGCGCGTGACAGATTGGACTGAGATGTCGATGGCCTTCTGTCCCTCGTGTGTGCCGCGAAGATGCAGTGTCTTCTCCAGAGTGGAGCCCGGAGACAGGGTACCAAGCGATATGTTCTCGTGCACTACCGACGGAGCGTCGTCTAGGACAAGGGTGGAGTCTACGGGAAAGTCAATGAAGATCCTCTTACCTCGCTCTTATATATTGAGATCAATGCGACCACTCACTGTCGTGCTCATCGCTAGTTTGGAGATACACGTTCAAGTGCAACTCCATCTCCCGCTCGTCCTTGTTGATCACTTTGATCAGTACCGGCAAGTCCTCGCCCACAAACGCCGAAGGATGATAGGAAAGGTCCAGCTCAATATCGTGCGGCTGGGAGGTAAAACTGATGGAGCGACCGTCATTAAGCACCGTGTTTCCAAGATAGTAAAGTGGTCATGGACTACTTACGTGACTGCAGAGGACAGCTCATGTACTGTAGATAAAGCACCGCGCGGCGTGGTCCATTGTACCAAGTCCTGAGGAGTGAGGCGAAGCTCCAGATCCCAAGAGCCTTGCTTCAGAGCTAACGAGAAGCCGGAAATCTACCGCGAACACGTCAGTGCCCATACTGATTCCGGATCAAATTATAGATGCTCACTGCCACGCTGTTCTCAGCATCACTTCCCAACTCTCCGTTGAGTACGATCATATCGCCAGGTGCCCAGCGCAGAGCTGCTTTCGTACTCCCGGAATCGTCAATCTTCACGAATTCAGCTCCGTTCTCTCGGACTGTATCGCTAGAGGCCTCGAGCACCGTGTCCGCCCGATCGTCAGAATACGATACCCGCAAGCTTGAGAATTGCAGCTCGCGAATCTCCACGTTTGCTGGACATCGGAGGGTGATTTGGAATGGCACCGACGTCTGCATGGTCGATGTAGAGGACCAGAAGCCCGCTCGGACATCCACTACCAGATTGGTGATCAGCAAGCCTCATTTTCAGGTATGAAAGAGCTCACACAAAGCACTCTCCCCTTCGAGGTCGATAATGACGGGTTCAGGACTTGCAGGAGCGGTAGTCTGTATCGCCGTCAGCATCAAACGGTAGACTATAGTCCGGAATACGCGAACCTTCAGCAGTGATGACAAATCCTCTGGTAGTGCACTTCGTTCATCCCCTTCCACACCGTTTTCTAGAATTGACATAAGCGTCATGACCGTTCTGGATTGTATTCTGCTTACCAGGGCACATCATCTCCACCAGTAGCCTGGCAGCAATTTCGACATTTCCGGTTTGTTGAGCGCACGCGTACCACAGCTTTCTGATCTGTCGTACGATAGGGCTCCATCTCTCCCGCCTGAGGCTGGACGATATCCTGTCGAAGAATCTATGGGAGCAGCTCATACAATTAATCCTATGTCATGGCGAAGTATCTTGATAGTCACACACCGCATGGCCATCTCATGTTGACCAGCTTGGAAGTATGTCTCGGCAATGCGGTACGCGACGAACAACGCCACGCGATTCTGGGCGAATTCTTGCTCCTTTAGTAGCGAATATGCTTTGGAGAGCAGCTGAAAGAGAGATCGAGCGTCCAGATATCAGCCTGCCAGCATGATTTCAAGTCGTCAATCACTCACCTCAACGACTAGTGATGAGTGGTCCACCTTCTTCTCATTAGCAAACCCTGGTGCACTCGCAGCGGTAGTCTCTCCAGCATTTTCTCGCTATTGCAAACCACGTCAGACATAGGCTATCAGGATAGACTGATAGTCCAACTACTCACTTCCGCCTCCAGAGCCAGTTCGAAGCGCATTTTGCGTTCTATTGAGCAAGTCGCAGCATTATAGTAATAATATGCGGGCTGTTGTAGGACTTGTCTGGGATCCACGGACGACATTGGCGTGGCATAGTAATCGGCTGGGGGAGGAGTCGCTGCTGACGCGGACGTCGGAAAGACGGGCAGCGCCATGATGGGTATCCGCAGACCGGCTTGTTGACCCATCTCAAGCAATTCCGCGAAGATGCGATATCTACAAGGAAAATGAGCTGTGACCGATATCACCGGGCCGAAATTGTATGACCAGCTCACTGTCTAGCGATCCAGCTCCAGAATTCGAAAGTCTCCTCGCCTATCCCCCAGCCCCGAGATAAGTCACCAAAGCGCTTAAGATGGACGAAGAATGGGCCTAGCACTCTTGTCGGTTCGCCCTCGTATAGGATGAGCTTGCATATCTATTTCAACAGTCAACGAACATCACGAAATTCGCGAGGCCAGCAGGTGCTCACTCGAACGGCTACACAATCGGCTAAGACCTTTGCTTCTGCCCATCGCTTTGTTCGAGGCGGAAGCGTGGTGGTAGAAGCGAACATCCGAGCAAGCTCGTTCCAGCAATCTTCGTAATGTCTGATTGAAGGCATCAGCTTGTCTCCGACAGGACTCGGCTAATAAGCCCACCTCCTGGCCGCGTCAAGATCGCCTCTGACTTCGGCAAACCATCCAGCTTTCCAATCATATCTGACAGCCCAGCCTTGCGGACCAAGCGCTCGCGCTACGCCAGCAGCCCCAGCAGCATGGATAGGTTGACTCGCAGGAACCCGAGACCGTTTACGCCTGACCCGCTTCGCATGAGTAGAGTAGTACTCTGCTGCAGAATCGTACAAGGCGTCCTGGAGGGATTGAACGAAATCTGGTAGCTGGTCTGCTGGAACGGGAGTCAAGACGAATAGGGATGCTTTGGAGGACAAGGCAGAAGCTCGACGTAGATACGAGAGTCGAGGGTCTAGAGCTGGCGAGTCTGCATGACCAAAACGGATCAGATTCTGCTCTATGCCCGCATCGAATAGGAAGACTTACCTAATGTCGCGCTGCTAGCCATGAGGACGACGGTCAATTTGATGCCTCTCTCTCCTAGCCGTCTTCTCCTTTCTCCAATTTCCCCAACGAGTCGATCATCCATCTCCTTCTCCTTGATCTTCTCTCCTGCTTCCCTCCTCTGGGTTTCCTCTTGGCTTTCGCTTGCCGCTGCCGAGTCGCCAGGCTTGCTCTCGTACAGCCTGAGAAAGAGGACGAAGACCGAGGGCACGAGCTCGGCGTGTTTCCGTATCCAGACTGGTGCGATGAGTCCGTCAGGATATAACGGCGAGGATGTCGTGAGGGGCGATAACGGTGAATGCGGAGTCGAAGGAGGGTCCGCCATTGAGGGCGAAGCGGTCACAGTGCCTGTTTGGGGGTTCACTTTGCGCATGGGCAAGCGGACGTTCTAAGACTCTGCATCAGCACCTGTGCAAGTGGCTGGTCTCAGAGATCGGCGCGCAGAACTCACCTTGTCCACGAGGACGATACGGAAGTCCTTCCTCTCCTTCTCGCTCAACCACACCTTGCCTTTCCCACCTTTCGACAACAACGCGCCCCTCAGATTGGTCACCAGCTCTTCAAACTCTCGATCCGCGTCGTCGACCACAATCCCAGCGTTTGGGCTGGAAGGGTCGACCGAAGGCGTCCCATGGCTAGGCCGACCAGGCGAGGGGGAACTTGGACCTGCCGATGTGCCCTCGTCAGGGGGAGAGGACGGTAACTGTTCAGCTGTGGCTGACGGTGAAGTGATCGGTGTCGTGAGCGCAGCTTGACCACTGCTTGATCCGCTCGGCTCGAGCAGCGCCGAAGTTCCACCAGAAGAGCGCCGTATACCTGAGGTTGACGCGATGGAAGCGCTTCGATCTCGGCTTGCCGTTGACGACGTGAGACCGGCCACGAACATCAACGGTTGCGGATGAGCGAGGAACTGAAAGTACGTTTCAGCTCTGGTCATGCTTCACATAACCCTACACAGCTCACCTCATGAGGATACGAATTCATCTTCGCTGTGTGTATCGCCCGCAGCACCGTTACTCGTCAAACAAACCCGCAAGCAAGACAGGTAAACAGTCGAAATTACCAGTGAACATTGAGCTTTGGTTTCAGTTGCTGGAGATAGAGATACCCGGTTGGCGCGTATGAGGCGCGGCGTACACCGTAGACACGTTGCGCGGTATCGTGGATTTCTTCGAAGTACGAAGAACTGACTCAAAATCGCATGCATCCAGCACTATATGCAGCGCACTCCCGCACGATCAGACCGAATCGTACCCCACGTGCTTCGCCTGGAATCTCCTCAAGTTTAGCAGCGTAAGAGCCCTGTCACTGCCGTACGAGGTAGATCCTGCAGACGGATCTGGCGTGGGCTCATCCACGTCGTTTTCGCCACCGGCTGGCAACTGAGTATGAGAGACAGTATCCTGTGAGCCGCCCAAGAAATATGAGCGGACCAATCGAGCTGCGGCTGGGTCGACACGACTGTGATATTTGCTGAAGGCCTGCGCGGACATTTTCACTTCTGGATCTAGGGCGACTCCTCGCGAGCACTTGTAAAGATCGCTGATGAGCTCTGCCATCAACTCGGTCAAATGGGCTCTGGTCGAGACCAAGGGTGTATCCTCCCAAATCCTCATTTGTCTTCGAATTCTGACTGGGTCATGGTATCACCAATCCTGCTCCCTAACTCGACTGCAGGTATGCCGAGTTCAGGATGCTCTCGTGTAAGGTAATCCGCAGCAGCTTTGCGTACCACGGGCTTGTTCAAGTGGTTGCAGTGAGAGAGGTTTGATTCTTCTTTCTCGTACTTTATGCAATGATATTGCAAGCTGGCCTCTACACTTGCGTAGAATACGTCCCACAGCGCACATGGTGCTGCCTCGTCTACATGGGAGTAAGCTAGTTTGGGACCGTAGGCATGGCTGCACCGATAGTCCCTTGCCAGCGCATGATGATCCAAAATGACCCCCTTTATATGCGCCTTCAGCTCAGCCTCTGATTGTGGCAGCTCAATGCAGCTCCACCTCTCCTGAACGTCTGGAATGGTACCACTGCGTCCCCAGGCGTCCGTTTCAATGAGACTTTGACCTCCAACATCCAACTCGTACAAGTACGGTGTGAGGCCAGTGGCAATCGTGGAATGTATACATGATAAAGTGCGCTCCTCTGGACTGACATCTGATTCTTCACGCCCGGGAAGCTCCAAAGCGTGCTGTTTCAATTTCTTCTCGACATCTTGGAACTTGGTCCATCTTGCGACCACGGACTGAGCCTCGACACTGGTGCCTTCTGGATGGGAAGACGGTGCAGTACCATCTGCGTCCGAGTCACGACTGATCGAGTAAGGACGTACCGAATCATTCAGCCTGTCGACGCTCGGAGGGTCAGTGGTCTTTGCCTTGGAGTAATAACTGGTCAAAACAAAACGTAAGCGAGCACCTCGCCCGTGGCTCCCACAAAGGTTAGCAGACTCTCACCTGGAGATCATCATGTCGTCTGTCAGTGCCAACAGCATATTGCAGGGCTTGACTAGTTTCGTAGTAAGGTATAGTAAGTGGTGTGGTGATGGCTTCCGAATGTGGGCGAATTATAGTGCAAGAGTGGCAAAGCGCTTCAGCCAAAGCCAGGATGCTCACTTGTACAGTAGCGACCGAAGCTGCCTGTCATCTGATGTCCTTTATTGTAGCTGAGAACCACCTCGGCAATGTCCTTTGTGTTGCTGCCACGGCTTATCTACGCTGCACGACCTTGTGCTTTTTCTGATGCGCTAAATCGTGACACACGGAAACATACATGCAGAGTCCATCGATGTTGACCACTATAACTACTTGTATGCGAATGCTTCTGCATTATGCTCCACCAGATACCCAAATGCCTACGGAAAGCAACCCGACTTAACCAGACCCGTTCCTCCGAATTATGCTATTTCGTCCAAATCCTCCATTAGGCTCCTTACAGGAACTAGCAAATACTGCCCCTATGCGCGAGCATGCCTCTCAACCAGGGGTGTCTCTCGATCTGCTCGATCGTAGCTCGTTTCCTCGGATCAGTGCATAAGCACCTCTGCATCAGATCCAGCGCGCCGGCAGGAACAGCCTTCTTCATCTTGACTCTCCCTACTTGCGCCCAGGACGTATTGGGGAACGGCGATTCGCCAGTGAGGATGATACCGAGGATGATGCCTATGGACCATATGTCCGCTGGCCCCGCTGCATAGTGCCTCCCATTGAGGACTTCGGCGGACGCGTAGGACATCGTTCCGCGGAAGTGGTCGTACAGGACGGGCGGCTGTGTCCGGTCTTCGATCACTGCAGAGCCAAAGTCGATGATCTTTACCTGTGACACGATTGGAGTAAGCAGGTGCTTTCCAAGGAAAGAAGTATAAGAAGCCAAGCTCACTACTAGGTTCCTGTCGATGACGATGTTCTCGTCTTTGAGATCTCGGTGGTAAATCCCTTTTTTGTGCAAATAGGAAACAGCTTCCACTGTGCATCACACATCTCAGCGCGGATACTTGCGCGTGAAGGAATGACGCTCACCGATCTGTCGAAAGATCTTCCTTGCTTGTTCCTCATTGAATCTCTGATGCTCGACACACTCGAACAGATCGTAGCTCGCTCTTCGAGCCATATTGGGCCGCTTCTCCATGCCTACGGGACTGGGACTGAGCTTCGACCAATCGATATTGGAGTGAACGGGAGAGAAGGCGAAAGCCGATCCGGGCGTTTGTGGCGGTTTGAGCGCCGGCGGTGTTGGTAGAGATGGCATCGCTAGCATTGGGTTCGACAGAGCATGCGATGCGTGAGGTTGATTGTGATGATCGTTTGCTTCCAGTGTATGGCCCGGAGCCCACGGATCACCATGCAGCTCTTGGACCTACGTTCAGCTGTTCAGCAACGATAACCAAATTGAACCATCTGTCACGAGACTTACGAGGTAGAAGAACTCCCGGTCCTCATACAAAGCCCTGAAACCGATGATGTTTGGATGCCTGCATCGACTCAGCACATAGCTCTCCACTGGCTCCCCCTCGAGCATGGCATAGTCACACTCCTGCACACGGTCCTTGAAGATGAACTTGACAGCGACTTCGAGACCATATTGATTCTTGTAACCCGTTTGAACGGCGGAGCACACAAAGCCGAATCCCCCTGATCCAAGCTCATCTCTAATTACGTACCTCTTCGCGAACGAAGGGCAGAGCACGCGATCGCGAAGGTACCGGGCAGCGATCTCCGACTTCGGCTGTTCGGGTGGCGGAGTGGTGAGAGTAGCTTGAGGAGCGGGGATTTGGGGCCTGGCAGTCGCCAACGGATAGAAGTTGGAATAGTGCAATCCGAGCGCACTGGGAAGCGGTACGTGCGGCTCGGTCTGAGGAGGCGTATACAGCTGTTGCTCGTTGGTAATAGCAGTCGGAGAGGTGGTGATCTGATGGCCGTACTGGGGTGAGAAGATGTCATGGACATTGCTCGGAGCAGGGAACGAGAAGTTTTCCATGGAGAAGAAGCTGGCTGGAGCGGGCACGGGCGAAGGAGTCGGCGAAGCAGTGACAGACGCGAGGGGAGAAGGCGGAACGAACATGGGCATGGGCTGGTACGGCATCTGATTGTTGCCAACATTGACATGAGGCAAGCTAGCGCGACGCGGACCAAGAGCGCTCCATGATGGCTGACGGACCGGGACCGGTCGGCTTGGGGGGCTGAACGAACGGCCTGCTGGAGAGCCAAGAGTCAGGGATCCTGCGTGACCTTGGCCAGCAGCTGGTGGGTGAGGGAACGCGAAGCCGTTTTGCGAAGTATGGTGAAGGCCAAGGACCGATGGCATCTGGTCATCGACCCTCAAGCCTTTTGACGCTGTGGGACTTTCCTGGGATCTGTCATTGTCATTGCCATCTTCGATGAGGGCTTCATCGATGAGCTCGGACAGGGGAAGCGCACTGGGAGTGACAAGGTTGAGGTCTGGCTCAGACCCCGCACTGTACAACAAGCGATTGTAAGTGTCTCCTTGGCCGTGCTGAGGAGTCGCAAGTGTCAATCCATCGAAAAGATGACCTAGCCGGCGTGTGGGACTGAGCTGGCGTTGTTGAGCTTGAGATGGGAAAGGGAACTCGATTGCGGACTCGTACTGCTCGCCCACGGGAAGAGTGGCAGACAATTGCCGAGGCGGAGTTGAGATATCGTGGACTTTAGCATACATCCCTGCGGGGGTCACCGGCTGGACGTTCTCGCTAGCGTGGGCGTTACTGTTGGCAGGGTGGATCAACTTGGAGATTCGGCGGGCAACTGATGTCGCCGAAGGCAAAGAGTTTGGGTAAAAGACTGCCTGGCTGATCGACTCGGGAGGCGACTGGCGTCTGTTCCGACTTGGCGACATGTTTTGTAGGAACGACACTGATTGGGCGAAACGAGTGTGGGAGTCGTAACGAGCGTGAATGACAGATGCTAGATTGCAGTCTCGATATGGACAAAGAGGGATAGATGCTATTGGGGCTTTTGTAAGCTGCGCTGCACCAAGCCAGATCTGGAGTGGAGCCCGTCGTGCGGGTAGACGGCGATTGTGTGCGTGATTGACTAGTGGATCGGCGGATCAGGTACTTGTAGGCCCGGCCTTGTTATCGTCGATATTATCGAAAGCGGCAAGTTGTAAGATCTTATCAATCGCGAGCAGCCCGAATGATAGAATAGCGGAATGGCAGTGAGTTGTCAGTAGGTCGTTTCGGCGTCGTGTCTCCCCCTATTCCATCTGATGTGTTCGTAGAGAGGGCGGCACGTCGTTTCCTGGGCGGCGAGCGGCGAGCGGCGTACCTGTTACCCTGGTTTAGTATGCCAACGACCTAGCACACTAGGAGGGATAGTGTTAAATCAAGTATAAGCTTGATGCTTGCTTGTATAGTGTTCGAGGTCGTCGTCGACCGGATGGGGGAAAGAGGTCATCTTTGGGACGTCGGCAGTACCTTATGTATTGAATAGATATATCAGCCTCTACCATAACACACAACAAGCTTCAGGGTTGGTCTACTCTACGTCAATAGCAATAGGCGATGCCCGAAGAACTGATCCGAACTGTATCATCCTGTCACAATCATATGCAGGGTGATCGACAACAACGTTGACAGCCGCCTAGTCAATACGCACCGCCAACTGCTCATAATCGGGGCTAGGGCCTTGGCCAGGACGGTACACCGGGAGTCGTGCGCTGAGAGCAGGAACTGTCTCGTGAGTTTGCTACAGGTAACTGATTCTCACCCCACTTCGCTTGCTTGCTACGCTAAGGTAGGTCAGATGGCCCTTAGAGTGTCGGGAGGTAAGACACTAAATGAATGAGCTCGTTCCCAAGAGCGATACGATGGTATTCAGTGTGATCAACGATGAGTCGCAATGAGGAACATCCATTGAGAATTTTCGATCAAGAATGGAGTCTGTATCGAGCGGGAATGTGAACTGAGACCGCAATTGAATGCGCCAGAGACCTGTCGAGTGAGCTGTTTGCTGAGTAATCCTTGGTATGATGAGACGATCTTAGGCCTGGCTGATAGGTTCGAGTTTGAGGCTTGTAACATGAGTGTTCTGCGTCCAGTATGAGACAGGTCGAGCAGGGAGCACTCGAATCATCTCCACGCGGTTGGTCGTGGTCGATGATCATCTCCTTGTCACGTGCGTTGCAACAATGCTCGGCGATGTCCGTTGTGAAAGTCAGTAGCCGACACCTCCGGATGTGTGTTACATGCGTGTAGACGGGTAAGTGTACGACTATCCGTACGACATTACATATTGTCTGGTAGTCAAACCGCGACGAGTACACTGAAGATGACCGACTGTGATGCAGGATCAAGCGGTGCTTCGCCTCAGCCAGTGAGGATCTCGTATCCCGACTTATTATCGAAGCCCGAGCAGTTATCAGAACAGCTCGTGAAAGCACTGGGATCTGGTCCAGGCTGTCTCGGTATAGTCGTGATATCAGGTGAATCTTTGACTGCTGCTCGGGAAACGGCTTATACATATGTCAAGCTGATACTCGACTCTGTCGTAGACCTCCCGATCGCTTTCCCTGCGCTGAGGGAGAAACTCTTTCGCCTCGCTCGTACGTTCGCGACATTACCTGAAGATGTGCGAGAGCGACTGGCGAAACCAGAGACGTCATACCTGTTTGGCTGGTCACACGGCAAAGAGGTGATGAACGGTGTATGTATTTGCGTCCTCCCGCCATTCCCAAATGATCTCATCAGTGTCGTCTACCTCATCCTCGTCTCCTCGCTCGATTCGGTATAGCGGACGCTGAATCAATGTTGTGTAGCGCGCAGATACGCAGAAAGGGTCGTTCTACGCCAACCCGCTACTTGACAAGCCCAATGTCTCTGATCGGCTCCGCTCATCACATCCCGAGTATTACGCGGGTAACGTTTGGCCTGACAAGGAGATCGACGGCATGGAGGAGTTCGAAAGCGCTTTCAAAGCTTTAGGCAAGATCATATTCGACGTTGGGATAGCACTGGCAGCGGCGTGTGAGACATTCGGTAAGCCCCTATCTTACTTCTCGCTGCGATATGATGAGCTGTGCGAGGCTGACCCAATGCAATGTGGATTGTCAATGTGATGTGTGACAGTCTCGCCCGCACTGTCGAACCCAAGAGGAACGATCGGATCTCTGATCGCTGCGTCCAAATGCAACAAGGCGCGGTTACTGCACTACTACCCCGAGCCACCGACTTCTCAAGACCAATCAAGCGAGAAACAGATACTGCAGAATGACGCATTGTGCGGGACGCATCTTGACCACTCGCTCTTGACTGGACTATGTGAGCTGCCGTGCTTCGTGCTTCGTGCTTCGCGCTTTCTCGTGAACGTAGCCTGAATGCGCGCTCACGAAAGCTTCGTGTACAGGCTCAGCAATGTATCTCTCCCAATCAGAGTCCGAGTCCGAGGCACAGATCGTCCCGCCCCCTTCGGAAAGTACGGGCCTCTGGATCTATCCCCGGAATAACGACAAAGCAGTCAAAGTGTCCATACCGCCCGATTGTATAGGTAAGCCATCCTTTTCTCAGCTGTTTGGTATTTTGACTGACTCAACGCTTTTTGCGCGGGGCGCTGATGCAGCATTCCAAACGGGGGAAGCACTCGCACTCCTGACTTCGAACAAATTAGCTGCTACCCCGCACTTCGTCAGCGGATCCAGCGGGTCGGCCGAGGGCGCAACGAACGTGTCTAGGGAGACGTTCGCTTTCTTCCTGCAGTAAGTCTCTGCCGTTCCTGACTACTCATCGCCCATCAATTCCTTTTGTGCTTTTCGGTCCTCCGCTATCGAGCGTCATGTATAGGGCTGATAACGATCGTCAGACCGGATGTAGACGACGTGATCGGGCCGGACGGAGAGACCTTTGGCGCTTTCACCAAGCGCGTTCTGGGCAGGCATTACGGCCCTACACCTCGCGAAGCTGAGGACTAGTGGCTCCGACCCTGAGATCATGGCAGGTCACTATCCGCCCTCCACCGATGACTGTGGAGTCCGATCTCTAGATGCTAGAGTAGGAGCTGCACTTATGCCAGTGACGTGCAGACCTTCAAGAATGCGCCTTTGTAGCGTCTAATTCTAGCGAGATCCAGTCACAGCATACCATGAATACTCTATCCATGATAACTTGTCGTCAAAGCTAGTTGTAGCGATGCAAGAAAACAAATGCATAATTGATATGATAATGCAGCATGCAGCGTAAACTTCAATGATTTCAATGCTTCGCAAAGTGATGGTTGTTATTCTCTTGTCATTTTTATCCCAGAGCTCGTTCTTCCTCCACTGCATTCAAACCCTCTCTTCTGCTCATTATAACATATGGCTCTAGTCCTCGCTCACATCCCCAAACCTACCATAGACGTCAGCTGACTGTTTATCGACACAGAACCAAGCAGCTCACTCGAAGATACCAAGACGATCTCGCTTTGCACCTTCCATAGCTAGTAATCCCAAAATTAGCTCTTTCCACTGCGGATACGTAGCGAGTCACAGATACTCACCATCTTCGAGCTTTCGAAGGACTTGTGGATACGCGTTCAGGTATCTTGCAGACTTGTCGATCGTTGCTAGTCCTACAGACGATCCTTTGCATCAGCTCTCTAGACAGGTATGACGGGAAAGCATTCGCTTTCACTGACCTTCTCGCACGAGGTCCGCGTTGAGACATGCCAGGGGATCATCCGCGGCGTTGGGGTCCGAAGGGTCGATCAACCTCAAGTGAAGTAGATTGCCCTCCTTTTGATCAACGTTGGCTACTAGCTTAAGTCCCTATATTCGTCACTTTAGTCAGTCCTTGACCACAGAAGCACATGGCTTTCCATCCATTACTTACCTCAGTGAGGGAAGTGAACCGTTTCCATGCGTCCGAACCATATTCGCTCGTTCGGGGCACAAGCTTGACGAAACTATTCTCCCACATGTCAGCCATCATCCTCTGACTGCGATGGCGTCGAAGTCACTCACCTCAATCGCGCCTCTTTCGCTTGACCAGGTAAAGATTTGAACTTGGTGTCCAGCGGTCTGATCCTTGAGAATGGGAGAGTCTCCTCGTTTCCGTAGTCCATAAAGTAAAGGAGCGCTTCCTTCTTGATTCCACTGGCTTTCTTGACTTTGGCACGGTACCTACCATTACCACGCGTGCATTAGCTTCCAGACCATTGTGTAACGGTTATAACGGGAAGAGGGAACACGTACCATTGGTCATCTTCGCTGAACTTAGCCGAAACGAGATCGCCGGTCCTGGGACTGAACGAAGCGGGTGCAGCAGATGTGGCCTGACGGTGGTGCATCGAGAAATCGCTCATGAGCTTCTCCAGCGCGGCGACGCCTATCGTCGCGAGCGTATCAGCATCGAAGGCTAGATCAGATGCACGTCATATCCACTCACTGTCCTTCTCCAGGATTTGGACTGAGAAACCAAATGGATCAGAGTCCTTGACAGACGAGACATAGACATCCAGGTAGTCCGGTGCGAGAGCGGCGGTGTCGTCTGCTTTTGTGGCAGCTTGCACCTCCTCGCCAGTGTAGGTCGACCAGATCTTTTATCAAACAACATCAGCATGTAGCCTGGCATGCGAAACCATCAGATACGCACGTTCTTCTTAGCGGCCTTGGCTTCCTCCTCCGCGGCAGCAAGCTCCCGTCCAAATGGCAAGCTCTCAGCCGTGTACGTATGGACCGTAGCCAAGCTTGACGCAATGATCAGCTCTGCCTTCAAGCCACCTTTGGCAGAACCCACCCTTCTCGGACGATCTCGACAGCAACATTTGCCCCACCAGTTGCGTAGAGAGCGCCAATGAAACCGCCAGCTTTGTCAGTGCTATCGAAGGCTATGCGAGTGAAAGTCGTGAGCTAATGCTGGCATGCCTTTGGCTTTCATGGTTATTCACCTATCTCCACATCCCGCTGCAGATATTTGGAAGCGAATTTGAGAGACTCAGGGCCAAAGGGCTCTGACTTTTCTTGAGCATTACGAGCAGTACGGGGTGCGCGGATACCTTTTTCAAAGTCCAATGATTAGGCTCGGTTCGTGATTATCTGCGTCACTACGACGACACTCACCGGCCAGCACAAAGGTGACCTTGGTGTTCTCCTTGGGCATGGTCACTTTGAATCGCGAGCCAGCAGAAACGAAGTCGACCTGTCAGGGCATTGTCAGAGTCATTCTCGTGCAGCTGAATCGTGGAAAGCTCACAACAGCGGGATGTCTGCCAGCGCGCTTCCACGAGGGAAGGTACTGCTGAGCGCGACTACCACTCTCCGATGCGTCGACAATACGAGGTAGTGAGACTTCTTTGGTAGAGTGGAGTCCTCGTCCCTCGGCAACGGCACTACATATGTGCACTGTCAGCTTGCTCCACTCTAAAGTCACGTGCAACCTACGTCTGCTCAGCCACAATCAGCTTGTCAAGCTCGAGCGAGCGGTCCTCGTCATCTCGTCTGTGTCGGAGGACAGTCGCCAGGCCCTTTTCGATAAGCTGTTCGGCGATGTTACTGCAATGGTGCTTATTCAGCTAACCCCAGGTCGATCATTTGACGAGCGGCTTACTGATTCTGGCTACCGTATGTGACCGTGACTGCTTCCCGCTCCTCAAAGTCTCCCTCGCGAGGCTTAATGTAGTCGATGTTGACGTGCACAGTCTTCCCGATCAAGCGCTTACGCAGGAATCTGAGGGGCAGATCCGTCAGCTGGAAGCTTGACCTGGCCGAGCTTTGCTTCACTCACTCTTTTGCTTCATTTGCCCAGTAGGACTGCTTGGCGTCAGTGCCACTGAAATAATACGTTGTCAGGTTCGACCCGTGGTAGAACACGCAAGAGCTTACCGCGGTCCTCGGACAGAAGCGAATTGGACTCTTCGCTCCCTTCCGCTAGCGTCGCCTTTCTCAACCACACTAAGCTGGTCCGAGCCCCAGACTCGCACAACGGTACCATCGAAAGAAGTGCCCTTGGTGGTGCTAGTCACTGGCGCTTGACCATTGGTCGCTGCTCCAGCCTTTGCAGCGCCGTAACCCTCCCAGAGACCGGTACGCTTGTCCTTGGCCGATTTCTCCGCAGCACGTAGGCGATCCATTCCGCCGTGTGCAGCAAGAATACCTGCATGCCACTAGAGAGATCCGACGTCAGCGACATCCAGTCATGCGTTAGGCTCAGCTTACGTCGATAACTTTGGCAAGTCCAGCTCCGAGCAAGAATTCTGCGATATTACCATTGGGGTGAATCCTGGGTTCGACATCAGCACTCTGAAATTGATTTAAGCGCCCAGGAGCTGCGCTTACGCGGTACCGATTATCACACCAGGCCCACCTGAGGTAGGGGCCGGCAGACCGTTGCCATTGGCTCCTTTGCTGGCAGCTGCTGGCGTCGGTCCATTCTGGAAGGGTGATGCACCGAGGGAGACGGGAGCTGAAAGTAGGCGGACTTTGATGGAACGTTGGAGCATGCGAACTTCGGTGAAGAATTTTGCCTGTAATGCACTGCTCAGCTTTGTGGTAATAAGGGAGAGAATGATTGTCTCACTTCCTCTCCCCATGGCTCAGCGTTCGAAGTGTCGCCGTCGCGCGCATTTGATGCGCGTGGGCTTTTGGCGCCGGCGAGGGCAAAGTTGATGAATTGATGGTTATGCTCGTCAAGCAGCAGTCGCACTCTAAATTGCGAGCCGTCTCGGACTTGCTCAACGAGAGCTGTGCGGATGCAGGTCAGTAATGGTCATTCACCTCTCTATGTAGATCGCAATTCCCAGCTCACCATCGATATCCCGATCCTTGTACTCGGCGATGAAAGCATGGGGATCAGCAGGCATTTGGAACGAGACCGTTCTTTGCTAAGATAGGAATCAGCATACGACCAGTTTGTTTAGCAGTCCACGTACGTTTTCTGGCTGTTCTGCCCAGATCCCCTTGCCCTCAGATTTAGCCTGTTGCTCAAACACACGCAGAGTCTCGCGCTTCTTGGCTTCCTCGGCTCCAAGCCGGCTACAGACCAGTGAGCTTCAATCCAAGGGATGAGGTATCAGAGCTCACCGGATAGCCTCGTCACCTTCTCCAACGCCATCTCGCATCTTGGCCCAACCAGCTGCCAAAATCATGGCAGCTACATCTTGTGGTGGTTGACCAGGTGCAGCGGGAGCGATGAAAAGGGAAACAAATTCGCGATCTTGTGCCTGCAGCGACATCGTCAGCACCTCCTCGCTGCCCTCGACTCCATAGATGGAAGCAGCTTACAGGTCCGTTGAAGGCCTTTTGAGAAGAAGCGTCGAGAGTATGAGTGACATTGAAAGCCACCTCTTTTCCGACTAGTAAAGCGCGAAGGAACTCGCGAGCTGAAAAGGAGAAGGGCTGGAAACAGCACGAAGCAGATCAGCTCGATGTGTCTCATATGACCGGTGCTCGGTGCTCGGTGATTGGACCTACTTCGTCTTCGCGGCTCATCGAGCCCAAGCGAGGAGCCTGGATACCAGCAAGATGGAGAACGCTAATTTGGGACAGCGTGAACAATTAGTCAGCTACAGAGATGTTGGCAGATTGATGGTAGCTCTCCTGCAAGATGGTCACAATTGAAGCTGGAACTTACCGTTCTTTAACAGGCTTGCCCTTCTCGGGTGCCTCCTTGGACCGGACGACGACGGTGTCGCCTGAGAGAACGACTGTGGGGTTTCATGTTGAGTTAGCTGTGTGGAGATCGACAGCAGCAGGGCACAAGCATAAAAAAGTTGAAATACGTACATTTGACGATCTGCGATGTAAAGTCATCAGCATGGTACAGCAAACATCTACCAGTCGAGAGGACAAGCGGTCAGACGACATGGTACGTACAGCTCGGGTGGACATTTTGGGTAGATGCAGCAAGCGCTTGTGATCTGAGAGAATGGGTATGTCGTCGAATACTTGGATAGTTTCTGGCAGTAGGTAAGACGATTGCCAGCGAGGTGATGTACTGGTAGGTGCTGAACGGGTTGGAGGAGATGTAGATGGGTGGTCGCGAAGCGGGGTTGATGGGTGACGTGCAACCCGGAACACTGGCCAATCAGCCACGTGGCACTCACGTGTCCTCGGCGACTTGGCGTCATCCAACATTCATCATCCGCTTCGGTCTGTGTTTTTGTTGGTGTCTAAGAGCTGAGCTCGACACCACTCTCATCAGCCCTCATTGCATTCCCCCTTCGCACCTCAAGAAAGGAAGCTCTGCGGCTCCACCGGTTCATTTGCGTCATCCCCGCTGTCGGTGTCCCACCTCCGTCTCATTCGTGCGCAACAGCGGAGAACGAATTGATCGTTTCGACGGACCGTCTCGCCCGACTGTGGACCCGGTACAGCGGCCGTGTCGCTTGGCATCAGGATCAGGATCAGCATCAGCATCTCCTTTGATCTCGTGAGCTGCGTGGTGATTTGTGCATTTGGCGTCAACAATATGCAGCTCATGCCGTCCTTTGATTGCCAGGTGTATATATACTCTCTACTGGATTTCGATGAATAGTCGGAATCCGCTATTCACAATCCGCTCTTGGTTTCCTGCTCGCTACCTCACCTTGACATCACTATCTTGATGTGTCGCTTCGTAAGTCTGCGGGCACCTGACACATATGTAGCTGGCTATGCTGACTTGCCCGCGCTGCAGATAGTCTACAAGGGCACCGAGCCCATCCAGCTTTCGCATCTGGTCACGCGACCGCGACATAGCATCATCAACCAAGCTTTCGAGGCGAAATTACGCTTGCCAAGTAGTCGTCCCATGAATGTGAGTGTCACAGTACTCGCGTAAAATCCGCGGACGCACAAGGCGAAGCTGACAATGCTGCCAGGCCGACGGCTTCGGCATAGGATGGTACGACCCTTTACCTGCTTCGCTACCAATCTCTCAGCCTCGTCCTACCGCTTCACACGCTCCTCCAGAGTCAGACTACAACGCCAAACCAGCCAACCACACTCATAGCCAAGCGTATCTGCTCCCGTCTCTGGGCGACCCCGATCGTGTTCTCAGCCCCGATGGCTCTGGGGCTGAAACACCAACAGACGATAAGTCGCTTGAGATCATGAAGCGCCGCGAGCAGGAAGCTGAGATGGAGAATGAGAGACCATGCATCTTCAAGTCGATCTCGCCGGTATGTCTCAACTCCTACCGAAAGCACGCGGATGTAGCTCACACGTCCTTTTGGCGTTTAGGCATGGAGTAATGCCAACCTTACTCGTTTGGCTGAGAAAATTCGAAGTCCGCTTGTCTTGTGAGCGACACTTATATAGTCCTGTGTGCTGTACTGATCGCTCCACAGCGCTCATGTCCGTGCATCGACGATGGCTGGTGCTCGTGAGTCTACCTGGATCTCCCTGATCATCATTCGCATGAATTGACGACGTATTCTAGCGAGCGAGGACAACTGTCACCCGTGGATCTTCGACAAGCTCATGGTATGTTTCCCATTGTCCACTCATGCCTTTGCCTGACGTCCGATCATAGTGGATGCACAATGGCGAGATCAGTGGATTCAAGTACATCAAGCGCGCATTGCAGCAATATCTTCCTGAAGAATTGTTCCTGTTCCCTTCAGGCTACACGGGTACGCTATATTTGTACAACGCTTGGTTATCTGTGCTGATGGACGGCAGATTCCGAATGGGCTTTCATGGTGTTCTTATCCATGGTAGGTGGCTTTTGGCTGGTTGCTGCTGTTAGTGAATCAAGAGCTCTGCTGACTATGGTGATCAGCTCAAAGACCCTCATGCGAGGACGTTCACCCACGTCGAGCTGCGAGATGCCATGTTCAAGACGATTCATCTCATCAATAAGCTTCTGCGAGAGGCGGGTGTGGTATGTCGACTCTGTTCTCTCCTCGACGTGCTTCCTGTGCTGAACCTCGTTTGGCGCCCCAGACCAGCCCCAGTCTCATGAATTACGTGGTGACCGATGGCGAGACTGTCGTGGCGACGCGGTGAGCATCAGCGCGCTCTATTATTCTCCTTCTTCGTATCATGACATGTTCTCCAGCTGATTGAACTCTCATAGGTACATTTCATCCCGCACTTCCGAGGCCTCGTCACTCTTCTTCTCCTCCGGCACATCATTCGATGAATACCAAGAAGGCGGTTTGTACCGGATGACAAAAGCCGACAAGCGCGAGAACATCATCATGATTGCCTCCGAGCCACTGACATTTGAGCGGAGTGACTGGATGGAAGTCAAAACGAATACCATGTTGGTCATCACGCCAAAAGTGAGCTTCAGCCTGAATCTTCGAGTCTCGTTTCATTTGCCGTTGCGCCAGACCGCCAGACCGCCAGACGAAGCTGACCGAGAATGAACGTTCGTTCGCTCACTTCGCTCGCTCGCGCGCAGATGAACCTCCTCCAAATTCCAATCATTGATGAATTCTGGGTCCCGCCCCAAGATCCAGCGAGCAAAGATCGCTCGCGAGATTTCGCCATTCAGATGGGATTCGGTGAGTTCACATATCATTATAGATTATAGCGTCATGGACTGGACCCATGATGAGCGACGTGGCGCTGACAAGTACGTTATCAGGCCACGGATTCCATTCCGAAACGTTCAAGAGCGGTATCGAAGTCACCGCTTGATCGAGATCTCGACTTCCAATTACCACGCATCCACGAAAGACGAGGGAACGCAATTGCATCCACACTTGCCATGCAGCAGTGCACCTTGGAGTGCACCGCATACACCGAGCTACCTATCACCTGAACTCACCTCATCCATTTCATCGTTCATTTGTTGTACAAATCACCATGCATATCATCTCTGGCTTCCCTCCGTTCTCATCGGCGTTGATGACCTCTTGCCAAGTCCACTGCGCGACCGACCGCTAGACTAAGCTGCAGGTTTGTGTGAGCGCGCCAGAGGCGAACGTGACTAAAGTAGTTGAGCGTCAACGCACGAACACGGTCAGCGGAGTGTGGCTCAACAGTCAAAGAAAAGCAATGCGTGTATCGTGATCAATCGAGACTTCTCCTGGATTGAGTTGACGGATATCCCGCCTTCTTACTGAAGCCTGAAGACGGCTGCGACACAGCAGGTAGCGGGCACCTCTCATTGAGTCACTGCTCTGATCCCTGTCCTCCAAACGTCATGATCGCGATCATTTGTCGTCACTGTCAAGAGATACGAGACAATTTGTGAAGACCTTCTAGCACGAATATCCCTGTTCACAGAGAGGCAGCCACGAAGCACAGTGAAGCATAGCCGTGCATATGTCCTTGTCCGACTAAAACCCTAAGCTACAATCCCAATTCCATGATCCCACGCGACACCTGTCCAACTGCACTTAAGCACGCTGGGCGGTACGGAGGTTCTTGAGAAGGTTGCCCTTGGGCTTGAGGAACTGCGAGGGAGACGATAACCATATCAGCATATTGTTCATCGATTGCGGTGAGACAGAGTGACTGACCTGAACGTAGGCACCGTCGTTGACGACCTGCTTGTCGGCCTTGAGGGTCTCGTAGTCGGCACGGTCGAGAGGGGTGAAACCCCACTTCTTGGAGACGATGATCTTCTGGCGTCCGGGAAACTTGTAACGAGCGCGTCGGAGAGCCTCCATGATGACGGCCTTGTTCGAGTCCTTGCATCGGATGGACAGGATGACCTGGCCGCTGTGTGAGGAGATTTGTCAGCGAGGCGAACGACAGAACAGAGCACATGTTGACAACAGTCACGAAGCGATGCACAGGATAGATCCACACTCACATGTTGACACGGGCGACACAGCCGTAAGGCTTACCCCAAGCTCCACGCATACCTTGTTGCAACCTATCGGCACCGGCGCAGGACAACATTTTGTTGATACGGACGATGTGGTAAGGGTGGAGTCGGACACGCATGTGGAAGGCATCTTTACCGGCGGTCTTGACGATGTACTTGTTGGCGCAAATACGGGCGGCCTCGAGGGCCTCGGAGGAGAGCTGCTCGTACTCGTCGGAAACGAGGTGGCAGCAGAAGGGGAAATCGTCGACGGAAGCACGCTTTCGGCCCAAGTCATAGATTCTGATCTTGGAGTCGGGCACACCACGGTTGTACCTCGACTTGGGGAAGCTGAGGAGAGCAACATCGCCAGATCAGCTAGATGCTCCCATGACTAATCCTGTTGAGGAATAATGTCGACTCACGGCTTGTTCTTGCAGTAACGGTAGCAACGAGCTGGACGACGACCCATTTTGACTAGCTATAAATTGGAGAGAGTCAGCCTACACCGCTCTCCACTGATTCACGCCGTTCCCCAGTCCAGTCCGTCCTCGTCAAAAGCATTGACTCCCGCCGCTACGCTGACCAATCTCCCATAATTTCTCCTCTCCCAGATCCTTCTGATCCGTTCACGCCACCGATCCAAAGCGCGCTTCTCCAACATCCCTCATTCCTTCTGGCTCTGACGACGACGGAGACAAGTCGAGCAAGATGTATACTCACTCTTACCTTGGGTTAATGATAGACGAAGAAGAAAGAGAAAAGGAGACGATGATGAAGCAATCAAAGGTCGAAACGATGCTAGGGTCACAGCAGCACAGAATCCCATCAGTCAGCACTGTCCCACTCAGAGCTAGAGTGGCACCGTTTACTCAGCATACCAGCATACGAAATTCACTATGGCCCACACAGTGAAAAGAGCCTGTAACGAAATAACGGAGTTTGTCGGAGTTTACCAGCAACGGCAGGTGGCGGATATACTCCCGTTGTTGTTGCTTTCACCGTTGCGGGCCTCCACACCGGTGATGAGCGCGTTGTGTTCCCGACTGCTATCTGCATAGCATAGTGATACGTGAATCAAGCGATGAAATACTGCCTAGTAGTCTCGAAGACATTGTATAAATTGGGCGGCATAACACCGCTGCCAGACAGCTTCACTCATCTTGATTGACTCCGGACTCTGCCGGCACTGTCGTCGCCCCGCTCCAATGCCCGACATACCTCTGACGGACCACACGGTGCTCGTCCTCCCCTTCACTCCAGAGATCCTTCTAAACCCCAAACCAGTGTTGTCCATAATCCGATCCACCCTGATCGCCTCAGCTTCAAGATCATTCACTCTGGTGTTCACTACCCCAGCTCCTTCCCTCCCACTGAGTGGTTCTTCCAGCTCAAGCAGCGGCAGCAGCTCAAGCTCTGTATCACAGCCACCACAGCACACACAGCATACGCAGCTGTACAACACTCTAATCAGCTCGCCACGCGCTTACTTCCATGCCTTCCAGTCCTTCTTGGGCCGAGTCTATGCAAGTCTCGCCGCTGCGCAATGGATCGCCGATCGGGTGTTGCTTGATGTCGAAGTCCATTTTGATGGCGAGGCGGGGGACTGGCAAGAGAAGATCAGTCGCGGTGACGAGTCGCACGGGAGACAAACGGTATTGACGAAAGAAGGTGAGCTACTTTCTTGCCTATCATTCAAGCTTGATAGAATGGTCCTAACAATCCAAGTTTAGTACTCGGATCGCTCTCACCTGCTATCGACAGCGTCCTGCCTCACCCTCGACACACCATCCCCCTCGGATCTACTTCCCCAGGCCTCTCCGAGCTCAACCTTCCAGCTCATGCGCCACTTACCGGACCGCCAGTGGTAGCTCTAGGCGGAACGTTCGATCATCTCCACGCCGCGCACAAGCTCCTCTTACACCTCGCACACTTCCTGGCCACGCGCAAGATCATCATAGGCGTAATGGCAGATCGCTTATTGGCCTCGAAATCGAATGCGGAGCTTGTCCAACCTCTACCTGAGCGCTTGGAGGCTGTACAGAGTTATATGCGGAGATTGGGGGGTACGCTAGAACCGGGCACTGCTTCGACAGAGAGTGGGGACGGAGGTGCTTTTACCGCCAGTACAAGTAGTGGAAGGGGAGGAGGAGGGAGGATAAGTGGTGGTACTGGCAGGCCAGATCTAGCGCACGGCCAACCCAGCGACTCAAGAGCGTCTTCATCACAACCGCCACCGAACGAGGGAACCACGATAGTGATAGCCGCAGCAGAAATCGCCGACTCCCTAGGCCCCACAGCGTACGACCCCGACATCCAAGCCCTAATCGTATCAGCCGAGACGATCTCCGGCGGCCATTTCGTCAATACAACGCGCCAAAAAAAGGGTCTTGGGGAGTTGGAATTGTACGTCGTGGATGTCATTGCGGACAAAGAGGAGGTGGATCTGGTGGGCGAAAAGGATGAGGCGAGGTTGAAGGAGCTTAAGATGGGGAGTACGGGCGTCAGGCATTGGATCGCGCAGCGCGGCGCGCGAGCTGCGGCGGGAGGTGGAGATGAAGCTGAACAACATCGGCTGAATACATTATAAGATATAAGTATCACCGGACAAGAGCGTAGGCAGCGATGGCCCGGCAGGACATACCGCTTCTTGCTGTGCTAGTATACAACAAGATAACGTCTCGGCCGGTCAGTTATCTATAGATACTGAAGGGTTGTTGTAGCTTCACGGGCGATCGAGCAGTGCGTGGCATAGTGACAGTATGCTATGACAAACTATAATACAACATTGTCCTCGTCTGTTCAATGACGCTATGCGAGATGCTCTGGATGGGTATTGCTTTGATGCTGAAAATCTTTTTGTCCTACCTTCCTTTCCTTTCCTCCAATACTGCTCAATTGCTCGATGAATACTGTATGTTCTATTCCGTTGTCACGATTTGTCTAGTCCCTTCCTAGCTCGCGATGCGTATCGTCGCCCATGCCCGAATCGAGGATGAGATTCTGCGCGAACCACATGAAGCGTTAGCATCATATCTAGCTTGATGAGACATAGCAGTCACTCACATCAGGCTTGAAAGCCCACTGATCAAAGACATCGACGATACGCGCCCATTCCTCCACCTCGAGCTCTCTCACCACCCGTCTCCTATCGACAGGCAAACCCCTAAATTCATCACCTGTATCTTCGATGCGCGGGAGGAGGCTCTCCGCTCCAAAGGAGATATTAGTGATAGCTTCCGCCAGGGTCAAGGTATCGCGCACGAACAACCGGCGCATGACGTAGTCCCACGCATCCTTCTGGGACGCTAGGATCGGACTGTCTTTCTTGGGAGTAAGCATGAGGCCGAGGAGGGGCGGTCGGTTGAGCGGGTTCTGCTTGATCTGCGATCTGTTTCCGACCGTCCGGGTCAATGGGCTCCCGCTGTGATGCGGCCAGAAATCGTCCATGTACGTCAACGTCCGCTCCTTCCATTTGCCCTCCGAGCCTACAGGAGTAGCAGACGAAGAAGATCCATCATCGTCGGGCTGTTCGGCGAAGGGCGAATCGGGGTCTGTAGGTGCTGATACGAAATCTTCGGGCATACGGATGAGCGGTGCGGTCGACTTGGGTACTGTCGACGCGAATTTGCGGGGCCGATCTTCCAGTGTTTTCGATTGCTTGTCGACGTTCTGCACGTGGTGTAATGGCGGTAAGGGAGTGAGATCGAATAGTGCTTGTGCCAGTATAGACAATTTGCAGTGGATGATCTCGCCAGGTCTCGCCGTGAGGCGCTGAGCAAGCGGTCAGGGTCGAACACAGAACAGAAATTGCAGAGGGACCGGGATACTCACATCGTAGAGAGATCGCCCGCAGAGCAAAGCCATCCTGATCCTCCCCCACTCCCACATCCACGTCCTCTGCTGACCCGGATCGCCGACTGCGCTGCCGACCCACTGGGCAATCATCTGTTCGCCGATACTGGAGTCTGGCACTTGACACACGACAGTGATAGGCGGCGCGTCTGCCTCCCAGGGTCTCTTGTTCATCTCGGCTCCTTGGGCTGTGGGATCATGGATAGGTAAATGAGCTGAGACTAGCTCATGCGCTAGTATAGCTGGTAAAGTGGGCCACACGTATGTCGAGGAGTGGGATAAGAGTAGGTTGGGATCATGTTGGGATTGCACGACGACTGTTGGTGGTTGTAAGGTCGAATTGGAAGCCAAGATCGGCGCTGCAGCCGATACAGGGTAGTCGAAGCCGCGGGACAGCAGCTCGATCGAGCCCTCGGAGGCTACGACCACTCGAGGGCGAGGTTGAGGCGTTGAAGGTGTGCTAGTATGTTGATCGCTGCCCGGACCTTCCGCTTCTCGGGATCTATCTCCGTTCTCGGTAGTTGCTGGAGTACTGTTGGAGAGCTCTGGTGAAGAAGGTTGAGGCATGTCGTCGGCCCAAATAGGGAAGCCCTTCTTGCTCTTGATCTTTTTACTGCCCGACTTCTCTTCCTGAGCATCTGAGCCGGTATTTGAACTGGACGAAGCCCAAGACCCAACTTCCTGCGCCTCGTTACCGCCATTCAACAGACTTCTCGTGACTCCGCCCACACCAGCATATCCCTCTATGACCACTTCGCCCGGTCTTATAGGTATAGATCGGACGAACCGATCTGCGAGCGACGGGTCGGCGAGTAATGTCCTCCCGACTGATTTCCGGACCGTGTTTTTATCTGGCGATAGTGGTAGATAACGGGGTGGGAAATAGGTCGCCCATTTGCTCGAGTGAGGTAAAGGCGGCAAGCGCGGTCGAGGCGGTGGCATCTTCGTCGATGCGTAGTGAGCCAAGGCGCGTATAGTATGTATAGTATGTAGTATGTGGAAATAATTAAATGTAGTCGCTGATCTGATTGTTGTCAAGTCTGAATCTTTGCGCGAAACCACGTGGTAATTTCTATTCCAACGGATCTCGTCTCTCATCTCTTTAGCTCTCTCACTGCACCAAAACGGCGTAGAAGAGGATGTCCGTAAGATGATTGTCGGCAATAGAAAGTGACGCGTTTCAGAATCACACTAACTCTTTTCTCTACCGTTATTGTTATTGTACTCACTCTTTGTATATATCACTGAAACAGGCAGTCAACCCGCCGAGGAGGCAGGAGGAGACCATCGACCATCAACATCAACATCTAATATCCAAGCTGCGCAACGTAGTGAAAAGTACGAGAAGCATGGCGCTGTCGAAAGAGTAATGTTCGAGGTGAGAGGGTGATGATCTGCTCTACATCAGCATGCATCTTCCCCACCATGTTTCTATCACTTGTCACTGATCCTCATCCTCGCACGCAGACTCGGATCCGCGCAGCATTATCTTGTTTCAAGTGCAGAAAACAGCTCCCCTCGCTACCTATAATCGACGTTCAGCAATAATCAGCCCTCTGTCCTTTCCTCGCCCGCTGGCTACAAAGGGATAAAGCGTCGAGCTCCTTCAAAGGTACGCTTATCTTAGCTTGTACTCGTGATGGTTATATCCTGTTACAATTACTTAATACTGTTGACAGTTATCAATCTTCCCACCCGCTGCATATCGCTCTCGACGTGAATGAGTACCATCACAATGCCAAGTGAGTGTCGACTCGAACTATTTGTACACATCGCGCTGCTTTTGGGCAAATTACTGATGCACTCCCCTCCCCAGGCGAAGCCCCCTTCTACCTATCAGCGCAATCCGCCAATGCGCTCATTTCGGACCTGCGACCAACATCTTTATCTCCCGTAGCGTTATCTCACCTAAACCTGCTACTCGACGAGCTATTAAGCTCGCTGGTAACAGCCGCCCAGTCGATAAACCCCTTCGACCTCCGAAGAGAAGGTGTGCCGGCTGTCTTCTCAGGCGAAAAGGGGTCGTCGGCAGCTGGAGAGAGTACAGGCGTTAGAGCTCTTGGTCGATCTGCTGTTGCCGAGGCTGAGGTTGAATTGAGGAGCTGGTATGAAGGGCGTGGTGGGAGTAGAGAATTTCCGCCTGATGGGAAAGGTCCGGGTACGAGAAGTGACAGGACCTTCCCCCTCGATCAGTCCGTAGATCTCTTGAGACTGAAATGCGTTTCCTTCTCCGTGAGCATACACGACTACAACGTCCGATTTGCGGTCGAGCTTGCTGATACGAGATCCAGACACTCGCCCCACAAGACCCGCCTGATGAAGCTGCCGAAGAGTCCATCTTATTAGCATGGAAGAAAGCGGGCGGAGATGTATCCGAGGACACCATTGAGCCTGCCGCTCTGTGGCTGACTGCTATCCTCGAGTAAGATGAATTTACGTGCTTACAAGGTTAAAAAGCTCATTGGTTCTTAGGCACGTATGCGAACACATTCTCTCTCAGCTTTCTCGAGTGGTCGCCAGGGACTCCGGTATCACCGTTGCTGGACCTCAAGATCTCTACACGGCACTTTGCGAAGATGAGAGTGTTTGGGGCTTCTTCAAGAAGATGAAAGGTCTGTTTCGATCATGGTGATGTCGCTTGCTGCCGGCTGACGACTTGATTAATTAGTCAAAGAACTGCTGGAAAACGCTGATCGACCCGGGAGCCGATACAAGCGATCCACTCCAGCGCATGCCTCTCCGGGTGGACGCGCATCGCCCGCATCGATGGCGCATTCCTCGCACGATTCGAAAACTTCCCTCGGCACTTCGCAAAAGGCGCCTAGCGGGTCCTATCCATCAGAAGGGAGTGCAGATCCTGCTCGAGGCATATCTGCTTCTCCGTCACTGAACGATACTCGCTCGTCGGGCGAAACCAGTCGCTTCGCCGGTATCACTAGCATCGCCCGCAAAGGTTCTGCATTGAGCAAGAAGGGTGGCAAAAGTAACCTTACCCCGGAGCGTCCTGCGAGTGCTTTGAGCGACAACACTCGGCTTATCCTGGGCGCTTTCAATGACTCGATCGATGACGATGAGCAGGAGAGAGCGCAGTCCCCTCAGGCCGCCCAGGACGAGTTCGACCGTCTCATGAGGAGTGGTGAGACCATGAAAGTCAGCCTGACTCCAAGTCGCCTGAAGAATTTTGAGGTAAGTCCGTCTCGATGAATACGGCGGATAACTGCTGAATGGCAGATCAGCCCGCCCCTGGTCGTCGAAAGCCGACAGACTCACCATCCCAACGAGCATCACCTGCATCTCGTATGCAGGCCAGAAACGAAGAATCTCATCAATACCCTTCCAATCCACGACTAGTCCATGACGACACATCGCGGAATGTTACAAGCGCCGCCGACAATCGCTTGTCCCTTGCCGATCCCATCAGCACGTCGTTCACCGGTCGCACTGCCCCCAATTCGGCTCAAAGAAAGCTTTTGGCTCGAGGCGCGACGACGATTGAAGAGGATCCAGATGCGGAGGATGCCGAGCGTGTAGATCGCGGATCCAACAAAGAGAGCCTGGCCGAGCTCTTGGCGGCCAGCGATACGTTTGGACCTGTGGAAAAGATCAGTGCGGGCAGGAAGTCGGCTGTAACGTCACCGGAAAAGCGCACTGTCCCAGCTGTGGTACTCGGTACTCCCCCGCCGCCGCCACCTCCCGCACCTCGTGCGGAGGACGCACCTGAACGGTCATCCCCTCAATTGGGCGAGCGCACGGACAGGAGGGGCTCCGTCGGTTCTGGAAAAACCGCAACGCAAGATCGAGGATTGAGTGCCAGTGCGGCACGTTCTCGTAGACGCACAGAAGCTCAGGATCTAGCCAACTTTCTCAGCAGTACTGCACCTCCCGCACAATCGTCCGCGGCAAACCAAGACGACGAACCTGCTCAGCCAGTCAAAAATTCAAAGTCATTCCGGTCTCTAGTCGCCAAGATGACTGGCGGCAGCAAGAAGACGAAAGAGGATGACCAAATACCCGCGTCCAGCTCGCACAGCCGATTGAGCTCTTTAGCTTCAGAGAATGGCTTTCCCGATCCGACCCTGCAAGCGGCAGCGAGGAGGCAAAAGTCCATGCAGAGTGTGTCCTCATCAAACCCTTCGGGGTTCAAACAATACGGTATATCTCCAGACGAAACCCCGGCTTCTCGCAAGACTTCTCATGAGCAGAACCGACCTGTCCCGCCTCACAAAGCGGTCCTTCGAAAGCATTCGGTAGATCGGGCCAAGACTGCCGCTGCGCAGAGCAACAATGCCTCTACTACTGTCAGCCCACCAGAAGGCAGAATAGAGCAGTTCTCGCCCAGGAGTAGCAGGGTACCCGTGCCGACTCTCCATCGTGAGGATGGTCCAGAGACGACGTCTCAGCGCAGTAGTCCGCAGAACCTCTCGAATGAGAGAGTCGATGGCGTCGTATCAGGTCGAGTGATACCTTCGCACTTGGTGCCGCCGTCATCGGCAGTAAAGTCCGGGTCTCAACAGCTTTTGCCGATGAACCTATATGCCCTATCCGAGCCCATCCCACGTCCACAAGCGACTGCGCTCTCCCCATCAGTAGCCACTAGCTTCAGGACCGCTAATGAGGGAGACGAGGACGACGAAGAAGGACAAGATGAAGGACAAGATGGATTTACCGTTGAGGAGACCGCTAAAGATTCAGAACCACGGCCGACGGTGGACGCCGTTTCTGAGGATGACACTATCGCTGTGCCGGATCACGACAAGCTCAATGAACCGTCTGATTCTGCACGCCAGCCGACCGTCCCATCTATCGCCTTAGCTGATCTGGTGCCGCTCAGGAGTGTGCTGGACCACGCCACGTCTGCTCGAGAGTGTCGACTCCTCTTATCTGCTATTTTGACTCGATACGGCGTGCCCCTTACCTCTCACTCAACTGCGCCAACGCCTTCGGCAAAGCCTCCCGCGCCCGAAGACAGGGTGACGACTTGGTTGTCAGCTGGACGAGATAATCCTGTGGATAACGGGTCCCATGAATCGACCGACGTCAGCAAGCAGCCGGGTATCGAGAAAACGGATCGTGGGAGTGATGACACCGCGACTGAGGGACAAAAGCGGACTGTGAACGGAGCCTCGACGCCCGCTGATGCATCGGTGCTTCATAACGGGGCCGCGAATTTTGACTTGGGAGAGCCTTTGACCACGAAGAATCAACCGACACCGGACATCTCTGAACCTACTTCCGCATCATGGTCGAATGACGAGGAAGAGCTATTGAGTGAATCAGGCGATTCGCGTGGGGCTAGTATTGATGGAACCGCCGAAGATGATGAAAGGGTCGATGGAGGCAGGACGACGCCCAAGGCGAAACAGCATGTTAGCGTTGTGCATGCTCATAAAGGGGAGAGGAGTAGTCCGAGGAGATATCTTGCTGGCGAGGAAGTGGCGTAATCTGTGCGTATTGTACTTGTTAGAAATCTGTCCGCTTTTGGTTCTACATGTGGTGTCGGGTATCAGGTCTAATATCTCACTCTCGGATGAAACATATCGGAATGCATACGGATGCAATGCTATCGCCCCAAAAGCAGAGAGAAGGGAATACCGCGTCTCAAGGGCTCTATATTTATAGAAATCACCTTGATCCTAGTCCTCGACTCGGGTAATGCACGATGTAGTCTGTGGTTGATCTTTTTGATGAGTTCAAACGAGAGTGGATATCCGCTGTGTCTCACGCAGTTGAATTCCCAGGTGATCGTATTGGCGCGGGACGACGCTTCGGTAATGCTCGGCAGACTAACTGTCGGTTGATGGATATCGTCGTATCGCCTCGCGGCGCTCAATATGGTTGTAGCTTGTTCGATAATTTTGAGGGCTTGAGCAACCATCTTATTCGCGACACCCGCGTGGTAGTCCTGGTCGGGACAAGCCGGGGGTATTGTGCATGATAATGCGATTATGCTTGCCGATTATAGGCAAGCAGGGTTCGCCGCCCACCTGGATCTGCCACGATACGACACGGAGGAAGCGAGGATTGAAATGGGTCGTTTCGAGCTGTTCCTTCCGGCGATGTTCCCACCGCCTGTGAAAAGTAGAGTGGCGAAATGGAGCAAAGCTTACTTTGCAGGTTACCATCAGACTGTACTTCTTCTCGGAGGCATCAACGATCATGCTGATGATCTCCTCCGGTAAGTCCTGGAAGCCAGCCCGGGCGGGAACTACAGGCATCATGGAAGGTCTTACACGAGCGGCGACTGAGTCCTTGAAGTGGGCGGGAAACGATCGAGATGGGGAAGCAAAGAGGGAAAAGAGGGAAAAGAGGTGCAAATCCGAGTCATTTTATGTATCGTGGATGAATGGGGTGATTGGGGTGATTGGATCTGAGTCCGACCTCGTTGTGCACCATACGATTCATCGCGGAGGAAATACAGTACAAGAGAGTTACCCATGTGACAAGTGATGACGTGGGGTGCGGTACTGTCAATGTGAAACGCTGTTTATGACTCACTTGAAACGCGGTGACTTACCGGGGTACTATGGCGGTAATTGCGGTTTGACTCGGCATCATCCCGAGTACGTCCTCTTATGACGGCCTTGATTGAAGCGGCAAAGTCGAGATATGTAGACTCGCATCGGCGGACCCGATGAATGAATGCGACTACTCGCAATCGATCGCCCATCTGTGTACCTGGAGGGCGGGCTGAAGCCATAATGTACGAGTCACATATGTTACATATCGGGCGCATTGGTGCTTATATACAGACATGACATGACCTGGTCCGAATTTCGCTTCTCCTCGCTTACCACGACCCATCCATCTGCTTACCACAACTTTGACACGGCTGCGCATCGCAACAAATGTGATCGATTCTTTCATCCATTTGAGGCAAGGCCGATGCGCAGTCCCGCCTGATAGTCTGCAAACACGAACACCAATCAGCAAAGTAAAAACCATGATAATGATACCAGCAGAACTCCCATCTCGTTGCATCGCGACGAGACAATTCGTTCTGGTCCATAGAGGCGCGGATCCGAGGATCCAGCTCTGGGTGTGCTTGTTGGATTATACGGAGCACGTAGGCAGAAATACCCGGACGCTCGCTGTCCGTGTAGCCTGGCATGCATAGGTCAACCTGCACTCTGTTGAGGGCACCATAGCAGACGATAGGATAGGTATAGATATCGAGATAGTGATGGATGACGGTGTCAGGAACCCAGTGAGACTGGAGCAAGTCCAGCTGCGTATTGAAGCGAAGTTGCTGCACCGACAACTTCTCTGACCGCGCTTCTTCCGGTGTCACTGATATTCTCCAGCAGAAGTGACGCGGTCGAGAGATATTGGCCAGGTCCATGACAGCTTTGACCATGACTGACCGAGTTCTGGCGTCGGTATCCATCATGTCACCCAAGACTTCTATTTTCTTGAGTCGCGGGAAGATGCAGGTGTTCAGCTTGCGCAGTAAACCGAGGTGGTATACAAGTTTTTGTTGGAATCGTTTCTCAGAGATGCTGAAAATCACGGCGGGTGATACAGTGACAATGAGTAGACGCTCCAAAATGGATCTAGAGCTGCTTACCTTTCCCTGGACCAACGAGAGAGACGAACGCGCAGAGCCAGGGCGGCACCGAGGAACGCGATTTTGAGATCGCGGCCGAAAGGAGCACTACGCAACGTTTTGCCGTGCTCGATGCCGGTGAGAACGCCTTCCTGTCCGATCATAAACGGCGTTGCATATATGAAACTGCCTGCGATGCGGCATGTCTTCTATGAAATGGTCCACGAGGTCAGCTTGGACAAGGGCAATGTGGATAATCATGGGATTTCCATGATTCTGCTAGCCTTTTGGGGCAAAGCATTGCATACGGGGGCAAGCTGGGGGAGGGTAGAAAGTGTTATTGCTCACGTTGCACGTCAATAGCAGCTGGTATTTCTTCTCCGCATATTGAGCTATGAGCTGGACGATCTCCTGAGGAAGGTCCTCGAAGCCCACCCTGGCGAGTGGTTGCGGCGTAAAATACATTGGAAGATCCGGTGCTATGGGACTAGAAGCCGAAGGAAGGTTCTGAGCCAGACGACTCTTCTTCTTCTGACGTCGCTGAGTGCGCGGTGTCTTGACCATAGTGGGCCCGTTCTTGATGGGTGCTGTGTACGAGGTGGCGAAGAATCGTCTTAGGTAAGTCTGAGGGAGAAAGACTGGAATAGAAGTCGTTGCTGAGCTGAGATTGAAGAATGTGTGGCGAGGAAGGTCTGTCTTGCTCAGCTCATTGGCGTCAGTAGGATAGAGAAGGCTGAGATCCAAAGCGATAATTACAGGGTTGCCAGTCGCGGTGACTCACTGTTGAGTGCAAAGCGTAAAGGAAAACTGAAGTGATCATGGAAATGTAAAAGACATCGTCACGATCGCACAATCATGTGGGCTCGATCGTGGTCGCGTCACCTGTTTTGATCATTGCCATCAGAACACGAGCAGGGATTGACGCACGGACCACCGTGTCACTGTGCACATCAGATTACCATGAGAAATGATGCCATCATTTCTCTTCCTACTATCTCTTTCCTCTTTCCTCTCTCATAGTAACTCATGTCCTCCACCCATTGCAATCCCTAAGTGACGAGCACCACTATCCACCTCACTTTCCCAGTCATCAAGCCAACATGCGACGCAAGAAGACCACCAAGCTCGCACACCCGATTCCGCCGGAGATTCCATCCGAGCCTACGAAGCGTACCACGTTCAACGACCTTCCTGGCGAGATCATCCAGATGATAGCTGGGTTCGTTGACAACAAGCTTGCATTCATGTTGACGTGCAAAGTGAGTGCTCGTTTCTGCTACTTCCCTGAGAAGACGTGTGTGGACGGCGATGCTGCGTAACGTGCTTACTTGAGCTCTCCTGACGCGTTTCGCTCATCATCGCAGGCTGCTTTGATCCCTACTGGAAATATCCTTTACCAGACCAGAATACGAGATAAGGGCCTGTCGTGCCGCATGCTTTATGGGGTACCTCACCAGCGCCCCACAAGAGCTTCTCCATTCGGCCCTGATCTGAAACTCACGTTTCTCAAGCAAGTCAAGATCATACGCATCGATCTCGGCTACTATGAAGCTTCGTAAGTCGATAGCCGCAACGCCACCGTCCACAGATAGCTGAGGTTGGTCTTGAATCCTGAAACAGAGTCAACCAAAGACTCATCAATACCTGCCGGGAAACACAACGACTGGGTGTAGACCTCCTCCCCGCTATTCGGGGCGTCATCATGCGCTACTGCGGGGGAAGTCGTTCCATGAGCCCTTGGCCGCTGTCTGAGGTCATCTACAAAATACTGCCAATGCTGCGGCCTCGATATGTCTGCTGGCAGCAATTCTATGACGGCAAACATGAGACTCGCTCGATTCGCTCGATGTTGGCACTGTACCACCCACAGATCGTCATACATCACTTGGAAGGTGACCTCAGAGGTCATTTCTTCCCTTGTCATGGTACTCTCAATCGACTCGATATGGGGTATTCGGAAGGTCACTTCGCTACAATTGGAACACTTATCTCAGACATAGTCGAGATGCTGAGGACAGCGAACTTTCAGTTGGACAAGATGAGCTTCCCCCGAGATGCTACTTCGAGCAGACTTGATACAACATGGCAGATATGCGGCCTAGGCCCGGTCCCAGATTTGACCTCTGTTCGTCGTATCGAGGATCGCGTACAACAAGTTGCCGAGCGTGTTTGGGCGGCGCTGCCATCGATGAAGGATAGGGTGGTGTTCCCACTGAGTGCAGCAGAGCCATGTCCAGCTTGCGGGAAGGCGATGTAGGGGCAGAAGTGAGCATGAGCTACGATATACCACAATACGAGCCCAAGCTGTATTACCATATGCATGTATGTATATACACCACTGTAGTCCACTGTCCATCGTTAGAAGGCGCTCTGTCACCTGCCACTGAAGGCTTTCGGGCGAAGCATCCGAGACTCCTGCTTGACGATGGGTGGTTTAATGTAGAATTGTGGCAGAAAAGCTTGCTTCTCAAGTTGGTTTCTCGAACATCACCTTCTTCAACCAATCCCTACTTTGCGCACAGCACAAATCATTACAACTCGCTCGAGAGCCAATAAATCGTCAACTGACGACGGGCCTGTTTCGCTTCTTGAGTGAGTTTGCGCCCCGACATCTGCAATGGCGAAGACGCTGAGTGGTACAGTACATTTCTTCTTCCCAACTGATCTTTCTCTCGTCAGCGCGTTCGGCCTCTGCAGCAATATGTCGCTCGATTCAACCATCACTGCTCTCCCCTCCCGTCCACTGGGATCGTTGCACGTAACGAGCATAGCACCACGTCTCGCGTTGGGCTCCCCCGCGACGAACCAACTCACGAACCGAGTCAGTAAATCCTCAAGGCAGTCGACGGGAGGTTGTGCTGCCACTCTTGCTCGCAGTGTCGCATTAGAGAAACGACGTTCGATTGACGAGCGTAATGGTGTGATCAAGAAGGGTGAGAAAGCGGCGAACGGCAACGAGAAGAAGGACAAGTCACAGAAGAAGAAGATGAAGATGGATCAGACCGATCATTCGGTCAGCTGTGCGCGTAACACCGGACTTTTCTCAGAGCCGTCGTTCGACCAAGCCATCTACGCTTTGCCCATGCAACAGAGAATGATGCTTTTATCATATCGGTTGGCGCTATCCCATCTTGTCGGTAACGTGTTCACAGCGAAGGAGCGCCTGAAGCTTGCCAGAGCGCAAGTGCACGAGCAGGGTATCGCCATCGCCCAAGAGGCCGCAGCGAAGAGGCGAGGGATGACGTTGACGGCGTACCGGCTTCGCAAGTCGACCAAAGCTTCCAGGAGCGCTCCCAAGGCGAAAGCACGCCGCTCCCGAATCTATGCTTCCACCGCTGAGCGGGAGCTTACCGGTAAAGCTGAGCAAGAGCAACACGCATTCCACACGTAGAGTACGTTGCTGATAGGTACCGCCAGTAGGGTCTTCGTAGACTCATCTTCGACCCATATAGTACAGCCAGCCTTGATCGAGTGCTAGTGATAATGCATTGCTTGAACTGGTACAGTAGATGACGAGAGCGCTCGCTATGCAAGATGATATTCATCTCGAACAGGCTGCTACCCACAGAGTGCATACTATACATACCTATTTCGCACAAATAGCTGGAGGGCCGATAGATTGTGGCTTGCAGGGCAAAATCGCTCGTGGGGTTTTCGTGACACCAGTAAGAGTGTTGAGCTGCAAGCCACTATCCGAGATGGGGATACTATATGCTGAGGTAGCTGATGATCCGGCCGTCGCCACGGGTCTTGCTGGTTCGTAAGCATGTAGGAGTTCGCGATACTCGTCAAACGAAGGGAAGCCGATGAGTAGAAGCTGTTGACAAGACGGACAAGGGGCGATATCGCCTATCCCCCGAGCTCTAAGTGTCATCAAATGATCGCTTGGCGGTTGATCATGTGAGCACTTTATCCGCCAGTCCCCAGAGGTTGCCATAAGCGCTCCTCATTAAATCGGGGTCCAGGACGAAGAAGAGAGCACTAAAACGAGATACAGCATTCAATGAGTTCATCTAATTCGTGTAAATGATCGATATGGTGAGTATGCCCATCAATGATGCCCCACATTGCATCAACGCATCGTGATCCATCAGACTGCTGTTGTTGATCAAGACAACCACAACGATCAAGGGGTGATCCGCAGCATCAAGGAGAGAGTCGCAGTCTTATCAGTGAAAAGTGGCGGTCTGGGGGTGATGGATTTTTGAGCGTTTGATGCAACAACCATCATGTCAAAGCCATCAAGAGATGAACAACCACCTATTCACTTCGTCTCCCGTCTCACTGCGTTCTGGATCTACCTAAGTCGTCGAGGAGAGATCGCAGAGGCCAACAAATTGAGTATCTTGTCAGCTCAATATATCGTTCGACTATAGGACCGTTTTGAACTAAGTTTTCTAGTCAAAGAGCATGTTGATCTACGTATGAGCGATGTATTCGTTCCCGTTCCTGTAGCCGGGATAAAGCTAGACAGTACCACGTTTCAGTAACGCTGTCAGATCAGCTTTATGAACGCCGTAGTCCAATGCAGTCGCACCGAGGAAACGATCGATTGGCTGCCTGTTGCCTTCTCGGGTCAGTATAGCCTGAGCAGCGCCCCGTGATCGACTGTTGAAGGTGTGCGAAGGACTGGTTACCGAACCATGCGATAGGCACTCGTTTGTCCGACGCTGCATCATACAGGATATCGCGAAAGTGCAATTCGCCCATAGTCATTGACCGGCAATGCACCTCACGCTCTTCTGGCCTGACGAAGCGCAACTCTGTCCACCGACGACACACCACCCCTCATCCATATCCTGGACCCACTTGAACGACAACTGAGCGCCCCACAATCGGCTATTCACCACGACACCACGCCCAGCCACATGCCAGCCTCACGGATATCATGTACACGTTGCATGCCTTGGCCGCAACAGTCCAGTCCTACGCCCACACTGCACCCGTACACCATCTAAGCGACGAGCTTGACGACACCGCCGGCCTCCTTGATCTTCTTCTCGGCCAATGCTGAGACGAATCGGGTCTTGACGATGAAAGGCTTCTCGATGCGGCCCTTGCCGAGCTGTTATAAACGAAATGTCAGTCAAACGAACTTCTGTCTTTCGGTGGAGGAGCCGACGCACCAGCTTGAAGTGACCGAGTTGAACGAGGTCAATGACGGGGACGGAACCCTCAGGAGCATCGACTTGAGCTTCGGGGAGAGAGATGAGCTAAGTTTAGAAAAATGGCACAAGTCAGTTCCGCAATCCTCCAACTATCGGTAATCGTAATAACCCACCTTGTCGATGTTGATGGAGTTGGTGTAGTAGTGGTTTTTGAGGAGATGGTAGTGTCTCATACCAACTTTACCGAAGTAACCAGGGTGGTACTGAGAATGGGGTCAGCTAAATTTGCACATGACCGTCTTTCGCCCGTCATCCGACGCCTGGCTCTCTAGCCACACAGCGCCAACAGCCCAGCAGCGTCCAGCACGGCATCTCCCTTCTACTTCTTCCACCCTCACACCGGACTCTCTCCGTCTCCTATCCCAAGCTTCATGCGGGTATCCACAAAATCCACCTCCCACGCCGATGCCGATATTCCCTGCCGTGCTGTGCCGCTGCTGCTGCTACACTCCACGCCTGATGATAACATTGACTAACCTTGTCGAAGTTAGTCCTGTGGTGGTGCTGACCACCGGCCAAACCACGACCACCGGGATGCTTCCTGTGTTTACCGACACGACCGTGACCGGCAGAAACGTGACCTCTGTGCTTGCGGGTGTTGGAGAAACGGGTCGGCATCTGCGCGAGTGATCTGTTAGATGGCTGCTGGAAAGTGTGTATGTGCGTATGGGGCGACTCACTTTGGAGGTGTTTTTGAAGGATGAAGAAGAGTGTGAACCCGTCAGTCACACTTGAACGTAAATCTACAACCAGGCAACAACCAGCAAACCGAGCGAGCCAGCTGCAATGCTGCATGGCACATGGAATACAGGATTACTGCTGAGACCAGTACAAGGGAATTCGGCGAATTGATATTGCCGACAAAACCAGATGAGGCATGCAGTCCGCACCAGGTCAGCTCGGATTTAAGCAGCGGCGAATAAGCGATAGTTTCGACCATGTGTAAACCGGGGGTTCAAATAGACTCTCGTGCGATCCGGGTCCCCCGCATTCCTCCAACTTTACGAATCGGCTTCGAGGCAAAGCATGCAACGAACACTTTCGAGATGCATGAGATCATAACACTCTAATCAACACTCTCCGAGACTCGGGGCATTGATTGTATTACTACTACTTTTCCTCACGCAGTATGCCGGTGCCGAAGAAGCCTCTGCGCAAGCTGAAAGCGCAAGATGACAAGAATCCATCTCCGGCAAACAAGGTCGGTACATGGCTAGAAAAAAACGACGGGTCTGCAGCAGAAGCCTACGATTCGTCGTCCGATGCAGAGTCATCAGAGGATGGACGATCTACGCATATCGCCAATGGCACTGGACCTAGCGTCGCTAAAAGTGGCCCAGTAGTGGATGAGCAGAGTGATGAGGACGAGGATGAGATTGTGGACGACGAGGACACGGCTGGAAGACGCGAGCTGGACGTGGATTGGGATAGTATCGGTTCGAAGATACGGCCTGCTCTTGTGGACAAGAGCAGGAAGAGACGGCAGGCTTTCATCTCGAGATATCTCTACGTCTCACAGCAATGTGAGTTGACTATTACACATGGTTGTAAGAGGACACTAATAACAGTAAACAGCTCCTCCACCGGCACAAGTCCCACTTGTGTTGACAGCTCTTTTGTCCGCATTACCTCTTGCGTCCGATCCCAAACACGGCGACGAGATCGTTGCCGTTCTGCAGCAACTAATTGTCCGGGATGAAGACATTGCAGCCGATGGGGAAGGGAAGCTGAAATTGGGAGACAAGCTCGTCAAGTGGACATCAGCAGAAACGGCCAAAGTCACCGATACGTCAAAAACGTCAGCGCTGTCTTTGCTTCAAGACAAACTTGCAAGCTGACCTAGTCAATAGTATATCACCCGTCAACCTATTTCCCTACCTCCTCCTCACCATTGCATTGTCATCGACCCTTTCTAAATCCCGAGGACCAGCCGACGCCTTCGTCCAATCACCACAAGGACAGGAACTCTTGCTTAGCTTAGTGTTGACTCTGGACGCCATGCGCGCCGGCGAGGGTGTGCTTCAAGGCGTCGGAAGATCAGCGAGACTACGTCGAAAAGCTGGTATCCGAGTGTGGCGCCTCTTACGCGAGGTTAGTGGTATAATCACCTCAAGTATGTATGAAAGATGCTGACTCTTGTCGATGTTGTAGCTTCGAGTAGCGCTCCCGACCGTCCTCCACTCACTGGTCACTCGGTCAACGTCTAGTCCCGCAAGACTAGCAGTCCTGATCTCGCACGTGATTGGAGTAGCGTTGCGCTTGAGACCCGGTGCGAAGAGTGAGGGGAAATCCGAAGTCGCTGGTCGTGATGTTGTCGAGAAGGAAAAGGTGACTGTCGATGCTAAGCAGCTGCGAGGTTGAGCTAACATCATTTGACAGGATGCGATTATTTCGTTCTACTCGACCAACATCCTCAGCACCAAGACCCATCTACCGCGACATGCATCAGTGAGTGCAATCTGTCATCAATACCTACGTTGAGTGAAGCTGACCTGTCCTCAGACCTCCTTTTCCGAGTTCCTGGCCGAGTTCGTATCTTACCAGGACCTGGCTGAGAAGTTGATTCCTCAAGCAGAGAAGATGTTGTTGCGTGCTCCTGAGATCTCGCTGGAATGTGAGTATACCCATCGTAAATCGAGTTTAGGCTGACTAGATCGCAGTAACGGCGGACCTTCTCAACACCATGCCGCACGACATCTCAGCTCTTCTCCCTGCTAAGCTTGTGCCGTCTACCCTGTCAGCAACAAAATCTACCAACGCCGAAACCCGTGCGAAATCTGTAATCCTCTTGCAAGCCATCGTCAAGCGGACATCGGACGAGGCGATCCTTGCCAAGATCGCTACGGAAGTGCTGGCCCTGCCAAAGACGGGCAAGACATCGAGCCCCGAACACCGAACCGTTCTTTTCAGCATGGCTGCTGCACTACCTCCTTCCGATAGTGTTTCCGCTGTCGTCGTAGATGTGTTGCCAGCTCTGAGCGGAAAGGAGTCAAACGAGCATGCGCTCCAAGCACTGTCCGCGGCTCTGATACCTCACCTCGCTCATCTGCTCACTTCGACAAACCCAGTCACTCCAGCAGCTAGCTCCGCACTGGCGAAGGAACTGGGCGCCGCCAAGATCTCTATTCGTCGAGAACTGTCTCATGCGGTCGGCCAAGCGATCTGGAACGTCAAACAAGCAGGCCAGCAATATTCCGTGGAAGGCGAGAAGCTTATTGGTATCCTCGCACCTGCGTTGGAAGCGAACCTCAAGACCGCCTCGACGTGCTTACCGGTGAACGCATCTGGCTTCCTCGAGGGCTACGTCGCTTTGGCACTGGCTCTTGGCCCATTGAAGGGAATGAATGCAGCATCCAAATTGACTGGAAGTTCCGTGATGGATGGTGTCCTCGCTACGGCCCCGAAACCTTCGTTTGTCCTAAATGACAAGGTGCACCACCGCTTACAAGCCGAGGAGGACGACGTGTGGCTTCTGAGAAGTCTGCAATGTCTTGTAGAAAGCTCAGCCGAGAAGATCAATACCGAATCAGCGAGGCGAGTTCATTGGTTTCCGCAATAGCTTCAGTAACTAACATTGTCTGACAGAATTGCTATCGGCGGTGCTCTGATTCATCTCGCTTTCGATTCCAAGTACACCGCGGTCCGCCGTGAAACCCTGAGCGTCCTATCGGATCTCAGCAGACAGAAGACGAAAGCCTTGAGCCGCATAATGCGAGAATCGCTCAAAGTCTGGCTCAAGACGCACGACGAGAAGCGGGCAGCAGCAAAGAGCAAGATCAGCAGCGAGGATGAAGAGACAGTAACTTCCAAATCCCGCGACATCGGACGGCTTTTGTCGGCCATCTTCGTCGCGGCACCAGATGCCAACAAGGCAACGCTTGAAGATCTGGCTGTCGACTTTGTCGTACTGGCACATCATCCCGAGATCGGTCCCGATGCTCAAGTATCTTGGATCAGCTTGGTCCAGTCTCTTGGCCTGGATCCCGCAACACTCGCGGCAGATGAACGGGATAGGATACTGAAGGTCTTGTGGAGCGCCGCAAGTCCTTCGCCTGAGGTAAGTGACAATGACTCCTCCTTTCTAAGCTTGTTCTAACATATTAATGCAGGATCCCCGATTGGCCGAAGCTGCTTACCATGCTGTGTCGACTCTGGCATTCGTCTGCCCCGTTATCTATGTCGATGCTGTTCTGAAGCGATTGCAAAAAGACCTTGACCCGGCTTCTCTCGACTTTATCGGGTTGGAAGAGCGAGGTATCTGGCAGACCCCGGCTGGTCAGGTCTTTGTTGATGGTAAGTTGGCTTGCGTATGAGACTGTACGTCGTTAACATACATTCGCAGTGTTATCGACTAAGAAAGATAACGTGGACAACAAGAACCGGAAAGACTACGCGACGGAGAAATGGGAGCAGGAAGTGCGCGAATCACTATCGAAGAAGAAAGCCAATGCTGCTGGAGCTACCTTGTCCAAAGCGGACAAAGCGCTCGTCGCGGCCCAATTAGCCAAAGAGGCTGAAGTCCGCCAAAAGATCACCACTACCCAAGGACAATTGAAACGCGGCATCGAACTTACTGCTGCGCTGGCAGCGTCGGGCTCGTCGGATGTGGAAAGACATGTTGGTACTCTGGCTGCTGGCCTGCTCAGCAGCGTCTTTGGATCTGGAGCATTCTTGGTTGACGGTAGAGCATTCGAGGTCTTCTTGGTGAGTTGTCATCATCGCTCATCGTTGCCAGTGATTGATCTGACGCGCTTTTTGTAGCAATTGGGCAGTCTCACCACGGAGAGACTGGGCGAGACGAGACGCATGCTGGCTGCTGCTATCCTCAGGAGTCATGAGGCTCCTTCGGTACCATCCGACTACCTAGAAGAACCAGTCGGCGGTGAGCTCTCATGCGTTACGTTATCCATTGGTGAAGCTGATACGAAGTGATCATAGAACTCGTCATCCGAGTCTTGCACCAACTTCATTTCTTGGCAGAGCAGTCGCCTCTCGACAGCATCACCCTTTCATTCACTGGTCTTCTCCTCACACGTGTGGCGGCCGCCGGCGGCGTCGGCACCGAATCTCCCCAGAGCGAGCAAGCACAGGAGCAGTTGACACTGGTGAGCTCAGTCATTCTATGTTAGTCGCTTCCGCTGATGTCGGGCGTAGGTCGTCGAGATCATCGCTGCTTGCGTTGGAGAGTGTAGGTCATCACTTGGTTCTTGAGCAAGATTCTCGCTGACGCATGATGGGTCGCACAGTCCAAGACGATGCATATCCACGATTGCAAACCGTCCGTGATCTCCTACTCATCATCGCTACTTACTCGAAACTCGCCAAGAGCGCTGCGTCCGCCCTTGCCGACATTGGTGCGGCAATCAAAGATGTCGCTAGCCCCTCGGAGATTCGCGAGATGATAGCTGGCACGTTATCGAAAGACTCCAACGTCCGCAACGCTACCCTACAAGCGCTTCAAGTGAGTCACCCACCCCGTTATCTATCGTGTAAGAGGCTCGTCTGACACTACCCATCATAGCCTGTCGACTTGACCGAGCTGGACTATTCCGAAGAACTGTGGATCGCCACGCATGACGATGATGAGCAGAACGCCAATCTCGCATTGCATGTGTGGGAGGACAACGGCCTAGACCTGCCAGAAACTTATCTGCAATCCCTTCTGGGCTATCTCAGTGAGTTGCACAGCTAATTATATCCCGAAGGCACATGCTCATTCTGTGATCAGGTCACGGCAGCGCAGCTGTCCGATTGGGCTGTGCGAGGGCTTTGGCGAACGGCGCCGAACTCTTCCCCACTCAGATTGAGCCAACCGTACATGGTCTGGAAGAGCTGTATGTGGAACAAGCCAAGCTGTTGCTCCCAGAGTACGATCGATTTGTGAGTTTTCACACTGCTCGACCACACCATGAAAAGCTAGCTGACATTTACTTTGAAGGGTATGATCATTCTCGAAACCGTGAACCGTCAAGATCCATGGGAAGCTCGAGTAGCTATCGCGGCAGCATTCGAGAAGCTCGCGCCACTCCTTTCGACGCCCCTCATTGCGCCCATTTTCGACTTCTTCATCAATAAGGAAGCACTCGGCGACAGACATGCCGAAGTACGCAAAGCTATGCTTGACGCAGCTATCGCTATCATCGATATTCATGGTGGGGAAGCTGTGGCTAGCTTGATGAAGACTTTTGAGGACTACCTGGGGAGTGTTGTGCCATCTTCGGAGACTGCAGACTACATCAAAGAGGCTGTTGTCATCGTGAGTAGAGTTATCTTACTTATGGGAAAGGTACTCGAGCTGATAATTGTGCAATGTAGCTGTTTGGTCGACTTGCTCGCCATCTTGACTCCGACGACGAGCGGATCCCCACGGTTGTTGACCGACTTGTCGACGCGCTCAACACACCTTCGGAATTGGTGCAATCGGCCGTTGCAGACTGTCTTCCTCCTCTCGTGCAAGGCATGGAGGAAGAGGTGGAATACCTCGTTGACAGGCTGTTCTCAACGCTGACCACTGGCGCCAAATACGCTGCTCGACGAGGTGCCGCTTATGGTCTGGCGGGAGTCGTGAAAGGGCGAGGATTGCAGTCGCTCAAGGAATACGACTTGATGGATAAGCTGAAAGAGGCTTCAGAGGACAAGACGGCGTACCAATCCCGCCAAGGTGCTCTTTTCGCCTACGAGACGTTGACTGCGACTTTGGGCAAGATCTTCGAACCCTACATCCTCCAACTTATTCCTGAACTCTTGACTGCTTTCGGTGATGGTAACAGCGATGTCCGCGAAGCTACTCAGGACGCATCGAAGATCATCATGTCCAAGATCTCCGGTCATTGCGTCAAGCTCATGTTGCCCACTCTGCTCGATGCGCTGGAGGAGAAACAATGGAGAACGAAGAAGGGTGCTATCGAGCTTCTCGGGTGAGTTGACTTGAGATATTGCATAACCTCGTGAGGTGAATGCTGACTGGGCGATAGTGCAATGGCATTCTGTGCTCCTCGCCAATTGTCGCTCTCCTTGCCGACCATCATTCCTCACCTTACTGGCGTCATCAACGATTCGCACGCCCAGGTCAAATCTGCTGCCAATACCAGCTTGAAGCGATTCGGCGAAGTGCTCAACAACCCCGAAGTCAAAGCGATCCAGAGCACCTTGATGAAAGCACTTGCGGACCCTACTGCACGAACCAACCAGGCGCTCGCCGCATTGCTCAAGACCACTTTCGAGCATTATCTCGATGCGCCATCGCTGGCTTTGGTCATGCCTATCATCGACCGAGGATTGAAGCAACGTAGTTCCGAGACGAAACGCAAGGCTGCCCAAATCGTCGGTAACATGGCTTCCCTCACGGAGACGCGAGACTTGGTGCCGTACCTAAACGAATTGATGCCGCTTGTCCACGAGGTCTTGGTGGACCCCGTCCCCGAAGCGCGTGCTACAGCAGCCAAGTCCCTCGGTACCCTGGTCGAACGTCTGGGAGAGGTAAACTTCCCCAACCTCGTTTTCGATCTATTACAGACTCTTCGATCAGATACGAGCGGTGTAGACCGCCAAGGTGCTGCGCAAGGTCTGAGCGAGGTCCTGTCAGGTTTAGGAATGGAGAAGCTCGAAAGTCTCTTACCGGAGGTCATCACCAATACCGCCAGTCCAAGGCCATACGTCCGAGAAGGTTTCATCTCGCTATTGGTCTACTTACCAGCGACGTTCGGACATCGTTTCGCACCTCATCTCGGCAGAGTTATTCCCCCTATCCTCAATGGTCTCGCAGACGACTCGGAATACGGTAAGTTTCTGTTTTACTCCACTTACAATGATGGATCTGTCAGCTTACATTGCCGTCCGTTCTAGTTCGCGAGGCGTCGATGCGCGCGGGCAAGATGATCATTGCCAATTACTCGACCAAGGCCATCGACCTGTTATTACCAGAGCTGGAGAAGGGCATGCTGGACGCTGTCTGGCGTATCAGGGTAAGCTGCATCATCGGCACCAAACGCAAAATGAAGCTGACAACACATCATAGCAATCGTCCATCTCCCTTACTGGCGAGTTGCTCTACAGAGTTACGGGTATCAGCGGCAAAGTGGAATTGGAGGAAGAGGAAGCTCCGGCTCAATCTGCCGATCAAGCCAGACGCGCTCTGCTCGAAGCTCTTGGTCAAGAACGACGAGACAGGGTTCTCGCTACCTTGTACATCGTTCGTCAAGACGCCGTCGGAATTGTCAGACAAGCCTCTATCCATATCTGGAAAGCGCTTGTGCAAAGTGCGTCCTTACTTGCTTTACATTTCTAAGACAATGACGAGAAACTGATCAACTTTCCGAAATATAGACACGCCCAGGACCACGCGAGAGATCTTGCCCGTCCTCATGCAGCTGCTCATGTCCCTCTTGGGCAGTACGCAGATCGAGCAGCAGGAGGTGAGTCGCTGTTGTGCACTACTCCAACTTAATGCTAATCTGCCATGCGTTAGACCGCCTCGAGGACCCTTGGCGAGTTGTGCAGAAAGAACGGCGAGCGCATCTTTGGCGAGATCATCCCAATCTTGCAAAAGGCAATCTCGTCGCCCGACGCACGAACCAAGGAAGGAGCATGTCTCGCTTTCGGCGACGTCATGTATGTCGTCTCAGTCTTCTCTACATTTTTGTGATACTGACCAGGACTTGTAGGGCTGCCACGAGCAAAGACGTCATTCACGATCACGAGGACGCCATCATCTCATCGGTGCGAACCGCTTTGGTGGACAGCGAGTCATCGGTCCGTGCTGCAGCCGCGAGAACATTCGACGCTATGCAACACTACATGGGTGCAAAGGCGATCGACCAGACGATCCCAACACTGTTGGAGGCGATGCGCAACCCTGGCGAAGGCAGCGAGACTGCCCTCCAAGCGTTACGAGAGGTTATGAGTGTGCGTCATTCTCCAAGCAATGCGAGTGCGTATCAAGCTGACAATAACCCCCGCTCCGCGCAGGTCCGAGCCAACAGCGTGTTCCCTGTGCTCATTCCGACACTTATCGCTCAACCGATTACGGCGTTCAACGCTCGTGCGCTTGGTCAGCTCGTCAAGGTTGCTGGATCAGCGCTTAACAGGCGTCTCGATACTGTTCTTGGCGCACTTGTCAAGGCACTCGAGAACGAGAAATCAGAGGAAGTGCTCGAGGAGTTGCAAGAGGCTATCGCATCGCTCCTGGCGTCCGTCACGGACTCGGACGGTGTGCACTTGCTTGAGATGCTTCTCATCGGATGGTACGTCGGCTTGAGCAAACGCTTCACTAGAAGTGCGAGATGAGATGCTGACACGACATATGGTCACAGGGCCAAGGACCCTAGTCCCAAGCGCCGAGCGACCGCGTGCAAAGTCTTCGGCACCCTCTGCCAAGTCAGTACAGCCGACACATCAGAGTATCGCGTGGACTGGGTTCGGATCCTCGTTTCACTGTTCGACGACTCTACCGAAGAGGTCGTCACTGCTGCGTGGGAGTCATTGGAGTACTTCATCAAGACTATCGACAAGGACGAGCTTGAAGATCTCGTTGTCCCCCTCCGACGAAGCATCGAATCTGCCGGCTCGCCAGGAAGGCACGTGCCAGGTTTCAGCAGACCGAAGGGTGTGCAATCGATCGTTCCGGTCCTTCTTGCCGGTGTGCTCAGCGGTACGCAAGAGCAGAGAGAGCAGGCAGCGCTCGGTATCGGAGAACTGGTCCAGAGGACGAGCGAAGCGGCTATCAAGCCGTACATCATTCAATTGACCGGTCCTTTGATCCGTGTCATCTCTGGTCAAGCCATTGCGCCTCAGATCAAATCTGCTATGTAAGTCCAACTCATCCTTACGAGCGTACGGTATTGATATTAACATTTCGCGTAGCCTCCTCACTCTTACTGTACTTCTCGAAGAAGTGCCTCAGCTTGTTCGACCGTTCCACCCTCAGCTCACAAGGACGTTCGTCAAGTCCGCTTCGGACCCTGCCGCGGTATCAGTCAGGAACCGTGCGGCTGCTGGTCTCGGCGCGCTGATGAAGCACCAGGTGAGTAGCGGGTATCATCTAGCTCATTCTGTCCTGTCTCGCCCCATACTCCCTTTTGACTGACGAATGCTACCACTTTGCTCAGCCCCGTGTCGACCCGTTGATCACCGAACTCATTGGAGGTATACGCGCTGGAGACAAAGATATCGCACCATCTATGGCCAATGCGCTCGCGGCAGTTTGCGCAAGTGCAGGCAAGAACATTGGTGCAGCTGCCAAGGGCCAAATCATAGAATTGGTCGAAGAGGCATTCACCGCAGGCAAGAATGGTGCGTTTTCGATCTCCCTCACACATCGAATGAATTATTAGCTGACAATATTGACTGTGGTTGTAGACAACTACAACATCGCTATAGCGCACGTAGTAGCAGGCTTGGGCAAATCCGAGCCAGGATCAATCCAGCCGATAATCGAGACATTCCTTACAGCGCCTACACCACCCACGGCGCTGATCTCACAGATCATCTTGGCCATATTGGAAGACGCCCCAGAAGCCCTCTTCGATTCTTCACTGAGCTCTGCGGGCAACGGCAGCGTGCCCGAAGATGTGGCTCGGAGAGTGAAGGAGAGTGTTGGCGCTGAGGCTTCGGCCATCAGTAGGCCGGCAAGGGAAGCGAGGGAGTTGATGAGGACGTTGAACGTTTGGGACAAAGATGCTGGCGTCCAGGCTGCGCTCAAGTGATGTCCGCCTGAGATACATGAGAGGGAAATGGAGCGCGACAAGAAGGAAGGAGAGTCATAGTCATGAAGTATCGGAAGTAGCGGATAAGAAGGGTGTTCGTCACATGACACAGTAGTACTAGAATCGAATAATAGCATGGTAGCATGGATCAACGTGGCATTCTTGTTGAACGGTGAGGGTACGTCTGTGGCTGATTGGTTGCCGTAGCTACGCGAGACCATGAATCGGTGGCAGTACTCCGAGTAATGCGGCGTGGCACGTACAGTATGACCACAGGTGAAAGAACAATGCTGCTCTTTCAATACTGCGAGGCGGGGACTGCTCTGACGCAAAAAGTGTGTCTCGGCGGAGCAGGTCCTTTCATAGCTGTGCTGTGGAGCAGTGAAACTAGGCAGAACCCCGGAATGACGCATAAGAGGCTGAATCGATTTCGTCCTTCTCGTTGCCAGGCTACCATGAAAGGATGATCTCTGGAAATACTGATTCGCAGGGACGAGGGACATGCTTCGTGTTTGTCGTTAGAGGGCGTGCTGTACTGTATCAGTATGACTAAGAGTACAAAAGGGCTAAAGTCGCCACTCCTCCCTCGCAATCATCATTCTTATTCGCCATAGCCACAGGGTCATCACAACACAGGAACATCACAACATCGCGACATGGCAACGAACGGGACAAGGAGCTTCCGCTCAGGACACCCAGACAAAGACTATGGTCCCGAGTACACCCAGTGCACTTCGACTCTTCACTTGCCGAATGGTCATGCGTGCGACAATATGCGGTGCGGGGCTGAAGGTCAAGCGTTCAGTCCCAACAGGTGTTGCAAAAACGACGATCTCAACGTCTTTAACCTCATGACGCCCAATTGGACTGCTCGACCTTTCGCGGCCACGCAGGCTGCACAGACTGCGCAGAGTACTCCGCCGACTCGAAATACAGAAATTGCTCAACTCTCTCAATCTACATGGGCTGCTCTGACTACTCAGACTACTGAATCTCCTCAGACTACTGAATCTACTGAATCTACTCGGTCGACACCGGCTGCTCAGCCTGCTCAGACCATTCAGACCACTTACTCGGGCCGTTCGTTCAGTCGGACCGCCGCACGCAGTAGCGGCCTTTCCCGCTCACACTCACAATCGAGAACGGAGGCTCCACCGTCTCGACGCCAAGTGCGTTTCGCTGAGTAGCATTCCTTACTATGTTCATTATTGTGAAGTATCTCTTACACCTGCACACCTGTACGACTGTATGCAAAAAAAAAAATGTATATAACACTCTAGGCTTTCATACACTAGAATCATCGTACTGTAGCACGCATTGCGTCACAGAGCAGCGAGGCTCATTGTAAATGAAGGGATGCGAGAGCGATGACCGAGGTGGCGGTACAGCCCCATGCAGTCGTGCCTGATCGTCGCGCGCACGAGCGTGCGAGCCTGAAGAAAGCTTTGATACCACAATTGGGGTTGCCGAGCGAGTTGGTCATCAATGTGAGGCGTATGCAGCGCAGAAGAGCGGTTTGATCACAGTATAGCTGGTGTATGCATGGGATGGCAAACTCGCAGGATTGCAGCTGTACTGGGTCGAAAATCGATACCTAACTTGTTTCGATGACTCCAAGCCAGAAAGTCTGATATTCACAGAGAGAAGCGGTGGCTGATCGAGCGCTCAAACCGCTTGGCGCTTTACAGTCCTCTCGTCTACAGACCTGATCACCGCGTGCCCGACTTCTGCCGCGCAGGACTCCTCCTCTACATCTTCCCTAGCTCGCTTGACTGAGCCCTTACAGACTGCTTCGTCTCCCCTGGTGAGGTACCCCGAATAGTTAGTCGTGCGTGGTATGACCCCTTCGATCGCGAGTTCAAGTTCGGTGATCCTGTGTCAATGGACCAGTGTTAGCACTCCCTGGCCAGAGATCTGGGAAGTGTTGACCACGGCACTGACGCACCTCATCGCGAGTCTAGAATTAGTGGGAACATGTCGGAAAGCTTCGCGGTATAGGTCCAAGGCTCTCGTATATTCACCACTAGAATCAAAAATCAGTGCCACAGTCTGTTGGAATTCGGAGGATGGACATACTCTTGCTGTGATGTCCTAGCGTGACGGACCAACACTCGCGCTCGGTTGTCCCTCTCCTTCTCCGATAGAGTCTCGATAGACTGTTCACCGGTGGGCGCTACTATGTGTGTCACGATCGCGGCAGTATGGGAGGAGGGATCTGATGATGCGCGAAATGTGTCATTTGCAGGTATACGCTCTCGAGCTGTATCGTCTTGGGCAACAGCTACTGACACTGTATTTCCGAGCTGTTGTTGCGATTGGGCCAGCTCTTGCGCTACAATCGTCTGGATCTGCTCCGACAACACAAGTATCAATACTGCGATTCAATACGAGACCGACCTACCCTTCTTTCCAATGCTTCATCTGTGATCTCCATGTCACGCCCTTTCAGGAGTTTGTCGCCATCTATTGGCATACCCGAGTTGCGACGAACCGACTCGTTTGTAACCGACCTTGTATTGACAGGTACCATACTCAGCGCTAGCCCTCCAAGAGATGCTCTGGGCCGAGTAGCATTGGCGCCTGGCTGCTCCGCAGTATGAACCTTGAATCCTGCTAGTGGCTTGATGCGACCCGTGTGCGAGGGTGGGACGGGTACGATTGACTTTCGAGGGCCTGCCCTGTCGTGCTGACGATCATTGCTGGGCAAACGGTTCTCGACAGACTTTGTCTTCCTGCCGAATCTGCCAGTCAGATTACAGGTGTCAGTCGCTAATCACACAATCGAATACTGCCGCTGCCACTGACTGCAGTGTATTGAGAGTATCTCTCGCATGATGTTTGCCAGGCGCGAGACAGCATATCAAGAGACCCTGCGAGCTGCCACCAAGAGTATCTAGAGGTATATAATTGACAGTCAATCGAACATCGTGGACATCGTTTCATCGTGAACACACCTTGCAAGAGCCGAGTCAACTTGGATTCCCTGTACGGCACGAAGACATCCGCTCCAGAGCCAGAACTACGGCGCTTCGCATCGAGGTTGAGGCTGTCGACGACTTTGCCTAGTGTGGTCAGGGACGTGTTGATCGCCGAGCTCTACGGGAACGTGTCAGCTGTTACCAACTTCGATTGCTGTAAGCGACGCTTACCTCTCTCATTCGCTCACGATCATTGCCAGTAAGATTGTTGTTCTCCGATCCTGCAAGATCGACCAGCTACGAAGATAACGATATCAGGTCAGAACTTGCTGAGTTTCCAAAGACCGGACGCTCGCAGTTGCCGCTCACGCAGATTTTGGCAGTCTTGAATTCAGTCACGTTGTGGAGCACTCGTGTAGTGATGTAAAGTGTCAAGATGGCATGTGATCGAGACGAGCTCGAATTGAGATTTGTCGATGCGGTCTTTCTGGTCTTAGCAGCAGCACTATCGCAGGCATTAAGATCAGCTAGCTTTCTTAATCGCGCCAGAGATGGTACTTACTCATAGATAATTGTGAATTCAGCCGAAGACGAGATAGGCTGGAGGATCATGTCGGGCACGACATTTTGCCCCTCTGCATTCATCCGTATATCACATTTGCGGGGCTGACGGACCGTGTGGAGTCAACCCCAAACCACTCACAGCTAGCATGAGAGGAACTTACCTCCGCTCGGTCGCCTAGGAGATCGTATACTTGGTCATTGAGTATCTCCTGCGGCGATTTTTAAATCCAAGCTGATTGTCTATTCAAAAGGGAGACTGACCACATATGAAAAGGCGATGTTCACAATGGAGCTGTGTAGCTGGATCCGCTGTTTTTGGAAGATAAGCTGGAAGTATGTAATATGAGCTGTGCTTGCCAATCGATGCATGTTTGGGCAGCTCACTTCGACGGTGCGAGGAATGACGCCAGGATCATCTATGGTTCCCTGCATAGTCTGAACTCACCCATCATGGTGTCAGCGGTACGGGCTGATGAGGAAGCACGAGTACGTACATGCGTCTTCCCTGACCCGGTTACACCGTAAGCAAAGATGGTGGTGTTCTGAGCGGTAGTATCAGTCCATGTGTCTAGCAGCGCTCTATCTATGTTACTCACGATACCCTTGTATGTCCGTTCGATTCTATATGTGATGTTAGCACAACCTAGGCAAGACAAACAGTGGAGGCATGCTCACAGGGGTACGATACTATCGAAGACATCATCCTGGGTACCAGTAGGCCCATGACATCGCTCAAATCTAAAATGCTCATTTCAGCTATTGGCACGACTCGATTACCTCGGTAGCTTACTGGAAGTGATATCGCTTGTCACTCTGCGGGTTCAGCGCTGAGACCTTGCTAGCGTCAATCAGGATAGCGTCGGGGTTGACCACGCCATCCTTGGGTGTCTCGGGTCGGAGGCGAATATAGCACGATATCGCTTTTGTCGACATGTCGGCTGGATCTCGAGGTGGGTGCTTGAAGCATGATGAGAAGAGGACAACAAAGGGGTAAGTGACAGTTTGAGCCAAGGTGTATAAACAGTAGAGTGGTAGTTGATCATTCAACGCTGGTCACTCAACGATGGTAAAGGATATATATATGATGGAGAGTGATCGTGCAAAGTGGAGGCGGGGGAGAGGGAGATCTGTGCGTAAAACGTAAACAACCACTATACAGACAAATGCCACATTTCTGTATTACCGCTCAATACCGATATCAGAGGACTGCTGACTGCTCAAGATCAGTCGCGTGGCAACAACGCTGTAGGCAAGGCAGTATGCCAACTTGTAAACAAATAACAAACAGACAGAGTATCAAGCTTTAAGCATCAAGCATCTTGAATTCCTCTATATATTACCACTACCACCGCATCGCTGGAGTACGATGGCAGCCCTCACTATGCCTTCCGCCATGCACGCGTCCACATCCGGAGGTTCTTCCCTGCATCAAGCAGTAGAGCAGTACGTCTCATTCCCCTGCTTTTTTAAGCAGCTGCGCAGTGGAGCATCACCTCGCATTTGACTATCACTGTATACTGACTATAATCTTTTGCGTAGGTTAAGCACATCAGCATCTGCCGGCTTCCACGTCGAGCGGCATCGCGATAGATTCCAGGAGCGAGCACTGCGCGATGTGACCATGAGCAGCAATGATTCGGCTATGATGCTTGATCCGAATAACCCGAGCCTGGTCAGAGAAGAGATGGAGTCGCAGAAGGTGAGTACACCCTTGCTGTACATGGGACCAGAACGCACTCTATTCCGAATCCTGAATATGGCACACTTACTTGTCAATGCTGCTTGCAGGACTACTTCCGCCGTCTCAAATTCACCTACCTCGAACAAGAAGCAAAGCGACATTTCCTCGCATCTATCACCGGTACCGAGCCACAACGGGTGGAGCCAGGGGAGAATGAAGAGAGAGGTGAGCGACGATATCTAGCGCATCAGCTTCCTCTGCTCTCGTCGTTCCGGGCGATAAAAAGCTGACATATCTGGATTGCAGAGATGACCAATGCAGAGAAGAAGGCAGCTTTGAAAGAGACGAAGTCTGCCATCAACGATATGCGAAGCCAGACAGTGCAGCTCGCTCAGGACAATGCAGCCAGTGAGTTAAGCTGATCACCAATGTGATCCCTTTTGCTCAATCAGCTAACCTGATACGCCGCAGAACACGCACAGATGGCCAAGAACTTGGCAGAGGCGCAAGCGCTTCAGAAGCAAATACGGGATATGGAGCTGGAGCTGGCAAGAATCAAAGCGACCTATCCCCCGGAGAACGTTAGTCACCGCTTTCCGGCGCTTGATACTATAGACTAACGCACTTGTGTTGTCTAGCGCATGACGATAGCTCAAGCCAACGAGACTCTGGATGCGCAAATCGTCGACATTGAGAGGCTGACCGATGCCATGGGCTCAACGCAGAGCAAAACAGACGAGACTAGAGAAGAGGTCTCGAAGGTGGCCAAGGAGGTGAGTGCATCTCGTAGTTGTAGCGTCGATGCTGCGTCAAAGATGCGTGCTGATGTTGTGACGCTGTTCCAGGTGCAAAGACTTGCACGCGATCGCGAAAGGGAAGAGGCCAGGGCCAAGGAGGTTCGCGAAGGGCGTGAAGCGGGCGATACCAAAGTTGACGAGATCTGTCGATGGTGCGTTCTAGCCGTGCTGTATTGCATAGTTTGAAAGTTGCATACTTATCGTGTCTACGTGTACAGGTACACATCGTCGATGTCCTTCTACCGCTCATTACTCGGCATCCGTTCCGTCAAAGCTGTGTCGGACAACGAGCTTCATCTCGAGTACGACGTACCAGCGAGCGAGCCGGTGATACTGGTCCTGCAATTTGACTCGCTCACTAAGCGATTGAACGATGCAAGGGTGAGTGATTCTATCTCGCTTCTACTACTTTGGCCTTGTCAAATAAAGGGCCGAACTGACATTATTTTTCCAGCTGATCGGCAACGACATGGACGTCTCAGAGATAGTCGGTATCGCAGTGGGCAGCAACGATATTCCTGGTCTTGTCGCGGATGTGCTAGTGCGACTACGGCCAGCGGTGTAGATTGCAGTCGTGGCCGAGTATCAATCTGTTATTTGTCACTTTTGGGGAGATAGAACGTTTGTTGTATATTGTATGCTATTGGGTTTAATCGATCAAAGAGATTGAGCGCTATACGAGCATAGGAGATACTTCGTATGTTTGCATTTCCATCCAACACTTGGCTCTGTGACAACATGTACGGATAAACTACTAACGACTAACGTGAGTGCTCTAGCTGGGCAACCAAGCCTTGAGAGTCTCCTCAAATGACTTCCCCTCCCAACCACTGATATCCGGCGTTGATTCCGCAGCCCCCCAATCGTTCTCGCCCCACTTACGCTTAATGCCCGAAACAATCGCCAGCGGAGTCTTCAGCCCCTCCTCCCACTCTTCCTGGGACAAATGACTGACTTCGGTCGGGTGACCGTGGAGGGAAGTGAGGGCATCGATGAAATCTTGGCCTGTGGGTGTCAGGTCGTATACCTGATATGTCTTGTTGGCGATAGAGGTTGGTGGGTTGGAGGTGAGGAGAGAAGTCACGGCGTAGCCGAGGAAGTCGAGTGTGCTGCGTTTTCTCAGTAAGTCAGCGAGGGGAAATGGAGTGGTATGGCGTCGCGGCCGTGGGTAGAGGGTGGAGGTGTGGGATGTCGTAGTGGACACAAGCACAGAGAAGAGGTTAGAGGATGAAGTCGACGTACGTTATGCGCAGAGGGTACTTGATGGAGTCCTTGTACAGTTGGATCTTGTTACCCTTGATATCTGCGCCGCCGGCACTGCAGACACCACTATATGAGCGAGAAATCGCGCACTTGAGATAGGAAGACCGACGCACCCGAAACCAAAGACGAACTTATCGAACCCCCCAACCCTTATGTTCGTCACCGGCACCCCCTTCTGCTGCGCGTACTCAACGACCTTCTCCTTAGTCGCTATGACAGCGAGCCCTGGGATGGCGAGCTCCTCGGCGGTCCAGTTGCACCCGAAGTCCGAGTGCAGGAAGGCTTTTATGCTGCCTGCGTTGGCAAGGGCGTTTACGAGGTACGTCTGGGACGAGATGCCTTTGCTGCCTACTGCTGAGCTGTCAGGTCACCGTTTGGGGTCAGCATGTCTCTCCTCTTTGAAAGTGCAAGTTCATGGCAAAGACTGTAGAGGCAGAGAAGCTCCAACTCACATGACGACATCAAGCCCCTTGACAGCTCGCACAGAAACCTCTTCACCGCTCTCCGACAAATCTACAATCCGATTCTCAACCTCGCCAGGGATCTTGGACAGGTCCGCTCCATCTCTACGGAGGATGACGAGCTTGAGCGCGCCGTCGGTATGCGCTTTGAGCAGGTGCGGGAGCAGGGCGGAGCCGACTAGGCCGTTGTGGCCTAGTAATCCTACGCTGACTGACATGTTGCCTTGAAGCGAGGTAGAGTATCGCGAGCTGAGCTGGGCAGAGTGGATCGGACAGTCAGACATTTAGACAGTTGAATGGAGATGAAGATACTGATAGCATGCATCCAGCACTCGTCTATGAGCCCTCACTCAGCTGGCGATGGTGCCAGCCCACGCATGTCGCAGGCCCGTTGCGATGCAAATGAGTAATCGTAATCACGAACCACTCAGTGCCAAGATCTTGTCTTACTCAGCTTACTCAGCACGTCAAATAGAACGATACAACCAGATCTACCATACCGCGAGTGATGAGCGATGAGCGATGTTGTTATCGCTCGCAACGATTATGAGCACTCGAGTATGACTAACGCTTGCTCTTGGCTTCTCGGTAATCTGCGTACCGGCGCATTCATTTCCGTCGGATCAGCACTAGTATTACAAAGCTGACTCCGACGACCAGCGCCTTGCGTTCTACTGTACCAAGCGGGGCTACTTTAGCGATTTGTAAGGTGTCATTATGCTTCATGTCAACATGTCGCCTGTCTACGTCGACGGCCATGGCATGAAAAGAGGCTACTACGTTACTAAATACTATAGGAGGGTCTACTACTACTATTACACTACCATGAGACCGGCTGAAATATGACTGTCATTATACTAGGCCCTACTCTCACTGCTCCTCGTCCTCGTCTCCCTCGGCTTCTACCCCCTCTTGCAGACCGCGACTCTGCGCTCGCATCTCGCCCTCCTTCTTCCACTGCTCCCGCTCATACTCGTCCCACGCATCTTTGTTATCCAACCATCTCTCCTGGACGTCTCGCACATCACTTCCTAATCTCGCACCCACAGCCGAACTGAATAGAGCGTGCGTGTTGGCCGTCGTCGTACCCCGAGTACTGTCCGATGATGATTCTGTCGGAGGGACGTATATGTATCCTGTCATTTTGTCTGTTAGGCGAAGAAGCGACATCATTGATGATTTATCCTGTTTATTCACACTCTGTCAGCTAAGATCGCGATACACTGGTCCGCTACGGTCTAGCTCTAGCTCACCTCAATAGCTAGTGTCTCGAATCCGACCAGCCCAAACTCCTCGACCAGCTCCACCATCGCTTTGTTGAGCTTGCCAAATCTGGCAGCTCTAGGCTCCGAGTTGAGCTTGGCGAGCAAGTACGACAGATCTTGCACTTCCGTATAGTAGCTGAGATCGAAGGCTAATTATTTATAGCAAGTCAGCTAACGATACCAGTACAGCGGAGATCTGATCGACTCACGCAGCTCGCCATACGTTGATAACAGGTCAATCTTGCTCAGCACATTGACATGGGGCATCTCCATTTGTAACATTGCCCTCAATGCGAGGAGGACGACCGAGATGAATTTGGACGCATCGGTGATGTAATGTGCATCGCTAAGGTGGACCGCAGCAAGCTGTTATGAATGTCAGCGCGACGAACATCACATTATGGCCTATAGCGACTCACCCTGTAATCCATCTTCACCAATTTGGCCACGACGTTCTTCAGAGAATCGTGATTCGTCCATATCTCCACCTGACCAGGAGTATCGAAAACGACATAACCATTCCCACCATCTTTCTCTAGAACCTCATCAAGCCGCTCCACCAACCAGTCGAGGTTGGCTTCCAGGTACTCCACGCAATAGAGCATGGCTCCATTTGGGCCTAGACCATACTCCTGTTGAACAGACTCGAGAGTAATGAGTTCGGTTATTGATATCGAGCATGGGTAGGAGGGATCGGTTACGGCTGGGTCGAGGTTGACGATGTGGACCGGGCGTCCGAGTGCTGTGAGAAACTATCCTGCGTGCAATAGCGCAACGTAAGCAATAGCTTAAGACGGAAACACGAACAATACTCACCTGATGCAAGCCATGGCAATAAGTCGACTTGCCTGCTCCAGGAGGACCGGTTACTAATTGACCGAAAGCACTGGCATGCTTCTCGGTCGGTTGCGGATATGTAGTGCTCGTCATTGTTCTTGAAGGGAGAGTTGGCGGACTGGGGAAAGCATCAAAGAAGCTGACAGCAGCGGAATGACGAGGGGTGTGACCGGGAACTGGAGATGCTTCTACGCCGAGTGTAGGAGACAAGGCGTCGGGCTGAGGCGATCGACTGAAAGATCCTCGGGGCTGTGTACGCGCTGAGACGTGAGCGTGCGGCGAGAGACTATATGATGGATTGAATGGAAGCGTCGAAAGCGTAATCGGTTCTCGAAGTGATGGAATGGTGGTAATTGGTTGTGCAGTAATACCAAATGTGCCCGGTGAGAAGGGCGGAGAGGCTGAGGATGAGCGGCGTTTGCCGTCGGAACTGGCTTTTGTGGCAGTGACATTCAAAAACGACGTTTCAGCGTTGTTTTGCGGGAAGGGGAATTCTATGATGCATGTATCAGCTATATGCAATGCATATGATGCAGCGGAAGTGGCACACCTGTTCCATCGAGTCCAAGCGGTACGATGGTACGTTGAGTCTCCATTCCGCCGTGTTGGACTTCAGTATGATCGTTCGAATCTCCCGAGCGCGAAGTCATAGACTCGGGCGTCGCCGGTCGTCCATCAACAAAGGCAGCAGTGGGCCGGGAGTTACTGCTTCTCCTCTCGTGCAAATGAGTGCGAGAGGTACGGGCTTCCTCCCCCACTACAGTAGCATGTGGTGCTGACCTTTGGTGAACGCTGGAGGTAATCTCTGGTGTGGCGAGCTCGACTGTTGTGCCATCACTCCCGTCCGAAGGGCGGCGAGGGGGACTATCCCCGCTTACGTCAAAAAAAGGTTCGAGACGTTGGGAGTGACTCTCTAAGCCGTATCCAAGACCGATTGGCTTGAAGGACTCGGGGATGACTCGAGGCATCGGAGCGGTAGATCGCGGCGGGGCGTACCGCTCGTGGATGGGGGTCGTTTGCGAGAATGACCCGTTTCGATCGGCAGGCGTGCGGAAAAAGAGACCCTTCATTATGCATCCCGTCAGCAGAGCGTCTTTCTCGACAAGGGTGGAGACTCACCTGAAATTCTCTATCATCCATACTTTGCTGAGGCGACGGCGTGTCCGTTTGGGGAGTATCGCTCAATCGAGGCTTCACACTAGGCAGAGGTGTCGATGGGCCCGATCCTCCCACCCTGCTCCAACCCTCTGAAGCATCGGTGTATGCAGTCGCTTTCGACGCGGCTGATTCGCTGTGCGTCATTTCCGGTCGTTTGACACTTAAAAAGGCGGTGTTGCCGTCAAATTCCTCGGAAAAGACGGTTCGTGGGGAAGGTACGGTGGAGATAGGATATGCGAGAGGAGGGGATGTCAGTCCAGGCGAGAGTGACTGGAAATTCCCTTGAGGCGGATCCAGGGAGATACGAGGGGGTGTAGTCTGCGATTTGAATTGGCCCAGACGGCTAGACTCGGCGTGCTCAGCAGTTCGAGGCCTCGTGTGCAATGCTGATTTCACAGTGTTCAGATCCTGCTGGTCTAGCGTGCCTACGCTTGCTGCACGAGACCGACCGATGGCCTCTTCCAATGCAGTCTTGCGTCTTGTTCCATCGCCCGGCGATGATGAGACCGGTGCTGGTGAAGTGGATGATGATGCGGTCGTGTTGGTCGAAGCAGATAGAGGCGAAGCGACCTCCTGGCGTTGTATGCGGTATACGGCTGGACCTTGGGCAGGAGACTGAAAAGCCCTTTTGGTCCTCGCTCTTTGATGCTGCCTCGCCAGGAATGCGCGAGCCGCCGCTGATCCACCCTCTGCCGCTGGCGCCGTACGAGGAGTATGCGGCGGAATGGGCGTTCCGAAAGATGCGGGAGCAATTTTAGATTCCCTCGCTTGCGCAGGGATGTCGACGGGCGCCTCCATTGTTTCTGTTGCGTGATTGACAGGGGATATAGCAATGCCAATCTCATCTGACAAAGGCAAGAATGGACCAGCTTCGGGCAAGACGGGTGACTTCGCGTCGGATGGTAAATCAGGCAGAGGCTTTGACAGATCTAGCGGTGGTGGAGGCTTGAATGTACCTCCTCCCGACGCTTTTCGGCCACTAGCCTTCCGTCCAGAGATGATCACTACTCCGCCCTTCTCCGCCACTGATGGCTGTTTGAATTGCAATGACCGTCCAGCGGGGATCGACGGATATCGGGACTCCCCCTGTGCGTCGTATCGGTTGAGTAGTTCCGGGTCGCTCTTGGTGTACCCATGAGTCCTCCTGAATTTGGGTGAATCGGAAGGCTTGCTCTTGGCAAACGGATCATCGATGGAGGGATCATCTGCGTAGGACGAAGGAGCGGAAGCTCGATTGGCGCGCCGACTGGTAGACGGTGCGTTGACGAATGCAAAGCTTGTAGGTAAGTCCTTGGCGCCATGGTCCTCTAACGAAGACGAATTTGCGCTGTCCTTCTTCGACACGGAGCTTCGTCTGGAAGTAAATCGTGATCCGAATGATGCCGATCGTTTCCTCCCTTGACTCTCCCGGCTATCTTTCCGCACCATGGAATTGCTCCTGCTTGCTTCACGACTTCGTACACGCACATTACCAATGACTGGTGCTCCAGAGGGTGGAGAAGCTTGACCACCAAAGCTGAGACTCCTTCCTCTCCGCCTGACAAGTTCTGCCCAGTCTTCCCGCTCTCGCAGCCTTGCATTACCTTGCTCGAGCACTCGGTCATCTTCGCTTGAACCGGTGACCAAGCTATATCTCTTTTCCTCCTCTTTCGGGCTTTGCGGAGGGGTGATGACGTGAGGGTACAAGTGGGGACGAGGGAAGACGAACATGTCGCACATGGTGGGAACGGCCCATCTTCGCCCCTCTGCCCGGTGCTCATATGGATTGCGTTGCTGGCGGGGGGGTCGAGAAGCGGAGGCGGTCCGTTGGCGCATTTGCGGTTGTCCTTGCAGTTCTTGAGGGTAAGCCGGGAATGCAACTCCGCCTCCTCGCAGTTCGCGCTCCATAGGGGAAAACAGCATTTTCGGAGCTGTCAGACCTGTGGGGACGGAAGAGGAAGAGGGCATCCTGTACGACTGAGAAGCGCCAGCCATATCTGAGATGGAGCTGTACGAAGGAGACTTGACAATGGTGCCAGTGCGTCGCGGCATTGGTCGTTGCGCAGACTGTGAGAGATAGGTCGAGTTGGCAGGGGTGACTGAGGGCCGAGGGAATGGTCGGCTATTGTCTGCGAATGGATTGGTGGACGCGCTTGATGATGGAGAGAAGACGCTGCTCAGCAGGCCGTTATGCGCTGGTCTCAGAGGCACTGGCGAGAGGCCTATCCCGCTTTCTCGTGTCGTCAACGAGGGTCGAGCGGTGTACGGGATAAACCATTCGTCCTGCATGGTGGAGTTGTCGACGTTGCTGCTAGCTCGAGAGCGCAGCTTGCCGAAGACGGATGATTGGCGCTCCATCGTGGTCGAGGCGTGTGAGGAGGAAGGATGTGTGACGCTGTGTCCGCTCAACGGAGAATTGTCGTGGGCCCAAAATACGCTTTGGATGGATGCAGATATCAGTAAATTGCAGGATGGCGATATGTACGCGGTAGACGTATCACGCATAAAGGCGGAACACGATGCTCACCTTCTCGTCAAAGCGCCTCCTCCAGCGAACTCAGCCGCGACACTCCGGCCGTTTGGCTTGTATAACCCTTAGTATCGCCCTACGCTTGTGCGTGTATGCGTGTGTGTGCGACTGTGTGCGTGTATGAGGAGGGCTGCCGTTATGTATGTGATGCAGATGTGTGAAGAGGATAGAGTGCTGGTGTACCTTGTGCTCGTGATTGTGTGAGTCCTAACGTATGTGTGCTACCTCGAGTGTGCCTAGCGTCGAAAGTAATGATCTCGTCGCAGTACTAGTCCAGCTGAGCCGGATCAAAGCTATGTGTTTATCGTCAATTGAGAGTACTTGCTATGGTCGTCGGCGTCGGCGTGGTCGTTATCGTCGTCGTGAAGTGGTATGGATCTGTGACGTAGTAGTGGGGGATCAACGTATGTATAACGATGAAAGGATGAGGAAAGGGGCTGATGTAGAGTAGAGTACGGGAATGACAGCGTGATGACTACCAGCTCATATGTTGGATTTGTTCGTTTGACTTGGAGTCTGTGCACGAGGATCCCGTCGATCACGCCTCTCAACCCCGTCTTTCTTGCCCTCGTCGTCGTCAATCAGTGGTCGTCGTAGTGAAAGTCGTCGTGAAGCAAAATCACCGAGTACTAATCATTAATGAAAGTCTGGACCTCTCTCCACTCTGCAGCTACGCCTACGCGCATGATATCAGCGTAGGGAAAGGGTCCAAAAGTGTACGGGCTATATGAAATGAAAATAGTGAAAATGATAATCCAGGTCAGGTCCCTAATTGCACCTTGCTAACAGTGACAGTGACAGTAGTACCCGTTCCTTGCTCCCCGTGCTCGCTCCTCCTCTCTTCTCATCTTTGTGCACGGAAAGCATACGGCCAACTTTATACTCTTTGTACCTATCCATCTCCTAGCTGCGCGCACCCCTCGGTACTTGGTACCATTCTGCTACGCTGCCGTAGTGCATAGAGCAGCAATCTGTCCGCAACCCTATCTATATTCTTGATCAATTTCGTTCCTTGGCTGATGTCTCGGCTCAATCTATGCTTTGTGCTCTGTGCTCTATGCGCTGTGCAGGGATCCAACAGCTCAAGCAGCTGATAGGAGTGACCGACGCCATCGTCGTCACCCACTCCTTACTTCGGGAGGCAACGATTAAGTCTAGATATGACCCCGATGTACCTGTCTGCCGGTTGGCCGTTGTGGAGCGGTCTGACGCGTCATGTCGTTGTCTTTTCCAATTGCACCGTGCAGCAACTACCAGTGATGAGATTCGCATTGCTCCAGTCTGGTGATGTTATGAATATCGATTGTCTATGGTTATTATCTACGTACACATGCACACGCTCATTATCTTAGCTTGACTCAAAGCAGATCGCTCTACGGCTCAGACCAAGAACGGAACGCGTTCCTATACTAATAGCGCACTACGGCTCAATATGTTAATAGCAGCATCACTAGCACCACTTAGCGTCGGATTCTACAGATCGTCATGATCACCAAGACCACAACTTATCGTTGAACTATGCGTTGAAGCGTAAACTCAAATCTGTCGTATATCATAATGTCCTTGTCGCTATCTGCTAATCCAGAATGCATGCGAGGTCGTCCGGTTCATGCAAGTCGTAAATCAATCCAATCTTCGTTATCACGTCGATCGCTCTACTCCCTCTTGTCCGCGCGCATCGCCCTGCGCAACTCGGCCAGCGAACGTCTCTCGGACCAGTACCTAGAGCAACATCAGCTTCGCAGCATGGATTCATATTCAAGCTGATCACTTACACCATGATCAAAGTGATGATGCCCATCACACCCCCAGTTCCAATCAACTCCATCCAGCCCCTTACGCCCGTAGCCCAGCGCTGACTCCGCTGCAATCGCATCAGACCATACCATACGGGCCACGACCACGCATATACTGCTTTTGCAGGGACGATCTCTCTCCAACCGAGTTTGTTTCCTCTGCTAGAGAAGAACCGGCGGACATGTCGTAAAGCATAGATGATCCGCACTAGCATCGCCGCGCTCGAAGCGAGGACCAGCGCCTCTTCTCTGCTGGGTTCATGCATGCTGAAGCCGCCTCCCGGGTACACGTCTGAGCGAAGAGTGAAATATGGCATGTTGGTGAGAAATACCAGAGATCCGGCGAAGACGGTAGAGGAAGCGACCATCCAGCGCGCTTGTTTCTTGACCTGCGATGGTGTCGCGCTTGCCGTGTGGAAAGCTTCCAATAGACCATTCAGGCTGAGCACAGGGATGTAGGTGGTCAGGTAGAGCCGGAGCACGTCTGGTGCGGTTGTGGACTGATATTGTCGCGGGAGCAAGAGGGGGAATATGGCCGGATAGAGCGGGTTGACGAATGTCCTGATAAGCAGAGTGAGAGTGGTCGAGAGTCGCAGTACGAGGGAGAGTAATGGCAGTGTCGAAGGGGACGATAGCGAAGTGGAGTAATGGAGCAGGAGCGATTCTTCCAGCGGTTGGAAGACGATTCGGGCGATGAGTGAGCCTGTCATGTCAAATGTTCAGTCAGTCAGTCCGTCGTCTTCACCAAATTGAGTATGGACAACGAACCATAGTTCATCGCTACGGCATAACCGCCTTGATCCTCCAAAGGACTGATACGCGCCACGGCCAAGCGGTCTGCTTCAGTGAGGACATGCTTGATGACGCTCTGACCGGTATTGGCGATGGCCAATGAGAGCGTTTGGGGGTCGAAGCGGCTCTGTCTGGAAGTCAAGTCAGTCGACCATGGACCACAAAAAGTGTATTACTCGTTGCGCACCCTTTGACACCTGATATCCAAACCAGACTTCTCACATCCCATTGCGCTTCAACGAGATATCTGAGAGCCAACCACGCGGAACCAGCAATCTGACCCAACGCGAAACCCAACAAAGCCTGTTCCTCCCCTAAGACAAGTAACGAAGCGACAGTGCCCACTGCTCTGACAATCGCCATTCCGCCTTCAGCCTGAACTCGCACATTGAGCTTGGGCGGAGTCGCGCGATGTATGCGGATATAGATTGGTTCGATGGACAGTTCCAGTAATGCCGAGAGGACGTAGAGTGTTAGAGAGGGGTAGAAGGAGTGTTGGGAGGTCGTCGTGCTGTCCGACGAACGGACGTAGAGGATTGTGGTCAGGAACGAGATGCATAGGCCTAGTTGGAGTGGGACAATGGAGAGCGCTTTGACCTGTCGATCTTGAACCTGTGAGTCTACTTCGCCGCGCTTAGTGCGCTCGCTTTTACCGCTTGCATCAGTCCGAGTCTGACGAAGAAGGGCATTCCTGATCCCCTCGCGAGAGAGGAAGAGGATAGTAGAGCAAATCAGATCGAACTGAATGGCCGCAGTCCCAAAGACCGACGGCGATGCTAGGCGCAGCAGAGTCTGGTTGAGAGTGAATGTCAATATCCGCGAGAGAAGCTGGAGGAGGACGAGGGATTTGGCTGTTGAGAGTGGGTTCGACATTGCTTTCGGTGTCACCGGGCTCCGAATGGTAGTCT